>PITA01008336.1:0-85173 GCA_004023965.1 Spilogale gracilis | reverse complement strand
TTTTTTTTTTTAAGATTTTATTTATTTGACAGAGAGAAACACAGCCAGAGAGGGAACACAAGCAGGGGGAGTGAGAGAGGGAGAAGCAGGCTTCCCGCCGAGCAGGCAGCCCGATGTGGGACTCGATCCCGGGTCTCCAGGATCATGACCTGAGCCGAAGGCAGTGGCTTAACCAACTGAGCCACCCAGGCGTCCCATAGTAAAATCTCTTATCTAAAGTTATGTCCCTTTCTCATTGTTAGGTTAATGCATATTTAAACTATTAATTCCAAATTAGTCATTTAGAATTTATTTCTTTATTTCTCATTCCTATCCCAAACACAGCTAGAACCTTAGCGTATTTTCACTCCCTCCCTTCATTCCCCTGAAGATATCTTCTCCCATATAGAGATCCTCTGGAATTTTACTTGCAGATTATTGTTAAAAATTTAAAAATATATTTCTGAACTAAATTTTATTGGTTTCTCCAGTTATGGTTGATTCTTGGGTCCCACATCTTTCGCCTTTTAAAAACGATTTTATTAATTTATTTGAGAGAGAGAAAGAGGAGGGGCAGAGGGAGAGGGAGAATCCCAAGCAGGCTCTTCCCTTAGCATGGAGCTTGATAGGGGGCTGGATCTCACAACCCTGAGACCATGATCTGCTCCAAAATCAAAAGTAAAATGCACAGCTGACTGAGCCATTCAGGTGTCCCACATCATTCCCTTTTTGAATTAATTTCTAAATAACTACTAAGGCCCATGTGTGAATCTTTAAATATCTGTGAAATACCTTTATTTTATTTTTCATTTTCCGTGCTAATTTGGATGGGAATCAGATTCTAGCTTCAAAATAGTTCCCCTGAGAACTTTTTTTTTTTTTTTTTTTTTTTTTTTTTTTTTTTTTTTTTACAGAGAGAAACACAGCAAGAGAGGGAACACAAGCAGGGGGAGTGAGAGAGGGAGAAGCAGGCTTCCCGCCGAGCAGGGAGCCTGATGTGGGGCTCGATTCCCGGTCTCCAGGATCATGACCTGAGCCGAAGGCAGTCGCCTAACCAACTGAGCCACCCAGGCGCCCCTGAGAACTTTTAAGGTATTACTCTATTGTCTTTTAGCCTCAAATATTGTCTACGAGAAGTTCATTCATCTTAGGTGGGCTGTTTTATTCTCTCATGAAACATTTAGGATTTTTTCTTATCCTCAGACTTCTGAATTTTATAACAATGTATCAAAGGGAAGGTAGGTCTTTTGGTGGGTGATGAATGGTTTATATGTTTCTACAGCCCTGGGAAATTTTCTTTTTGTTTTATTGATTACATGTTCTTTTCCACTTCTAGAATTTCTCTGTTCTATATTTCTAGAATCTTCATTAGATGGATATTGGCACTTTATACCTTTAAATTTTATTTTATTTTCCACTTTTTCCTTTAGATGACATATTCTTTTCTTTTTTTAAAGATTTTATTTATTTGACAGAGAGAAACACAGCCAGAGAGGGAACACAAGCAGGGGGAGTGAGAGAGGGAGAAGCAGGCTTCCTGCCAAGCAGGGAGCCCAATGTGGGACTCCATCCCGGGTCTCCGGGATCATGACCTGAGCCAAAGGCAGTTGCCTTACGAACTGAGCCACCCAGGCGCCCCTAGATGACATATTCTTTTTTTTTTTATTGTTACTTAAATTTTTTTTTCCCAGTGTTCCAAGATTCATTCCCCATTCCCCACACCCAGTGCTCCACGCTTTAGGTGTCCCCAGTACCCACCACCAGGCTCTCCCATCCCCCACCCCCTCCCTCCAAGTCCCTCAGTTTGTTTCTGTGTCCAAAGTCTCTGTTGTTTTGTTTCTCTCCCTGGATTACCCTAGTTCCCATTTACTTTCCTTCTCCCACTGTCCTCCAGTTTACCCCTCATGCACCGCAATAACTGAAACCATGCGATACTTGACTTTCTCTTCTTGGCTTATTTCACTCAGCATAATCTCTTCCAGTCCAGTCCATGTTGCTACAAAAGTTGGATATTCATCCTTTCTGTTGGAGGCATAGTATTCCATTGTATATATGTACCACATCTTCTTTATCCATTCTAGATGACATATTCTTAAACAATCCCTTGGCTCAGTTTTCCAGGTCAAAAAGTTACTATTTAAATATGAACTTTCTCCAGTTCCATTTATCCAGTAGTATTTTACTTTTGGAATAAATTTTTAAAAATTTCTAAGATTTCTCAAATTTTCTCATGTAATTATTAAATTGTGGATATGGTAGTCACTCAACATTTACAAAACAAGAAATTTGTTAATCCTCTTCTGTTTGCTCAATGAACCCTGTACCTTTGGTATTATTTCTTCTTTGTGGTGATCTCATGCTGCTCTTTCCTTAAATCTCTATTTTTTTTTTTTTTTTTTTTTTTCTGTAAATAATTAATATTCCTTTATTTGATATTTTCTCTAGAAACTCAAAATTAGAGCAGAGATAATAATAATATACAATAATAATATATATATTCATATTATTATTTCATGTTCCAGGAAAACAAAGAAATAAGTGTTTATGATTTTTAGCATATTTAATGGAACCTAATACAAAATTTCCACAGGAAAAATGAACCAACCCTCCCCCCAAAAAAACCCCAAAAGTCTCTGAATGTCAGATCTGATCACAGGTGCTTATCTCTGGTGATTGGGGGCTGGGCAGGATGAGCTGTCCGGAAGGTGTTTTGGCTTTTCTCAGTTTGTCTCCCAAATCTGTGTTCTGTACTAATCAGCTTGCCCTGGGCTTCCGAAACTTATCTCTGCGTCCCTGGGCTCCTTTGCCCACTGCCTTCCAGTTGGTTCAGCTGAAGGGAAACTAGCTGAGTCTCAAGGGCAGGAAGAAAGACTGGGTATTGATCTTCCCTCTCCCCTCCCCTCCCCTCCCTCCCCTCTGTCATCTTGGTTTTGGGAGTAGTGATGTTTTTGTTGTTGTTGTTTGTTTTTTGTTTGTTTGTTTGTTTGTTTAATCTGTAGTCAGAACTCTTGGTGGCACACTCCGCCATTATGACTGGTACTCTTCCTGCTTTTCAGTGACTGTTCCCTCCTTTTCCCCTTTAGGACTGGGGGAGGTCGTGGTTTTCCTCTGTTGCTAACCTCTGAGAACTTCTCTATCTCTGGATGGTTCCCTCAGCCCTCCCTTTAACTCTTGAAATAGCCCATTTGTGAATATCTCTTTGGTCAAGACTTCCAGTGTGAGTCCACTTCCTGTCAATGCCCTGATAGGAAAGATGGAGATGCTGAGGTGATTTCTCTCTGTGGCTGCTCCAAAAGGCTTTTTTTGGCTATGGTATTACTTGGGGAACTCATGTCAGCTCTAAGAAACAACTAAAAACTCTTATTAGCTCAATAAAAATTTGTTTTTCTATTGATCTCGGGACCCTGGCTCTTTCCATCTTGGAGCATTGTCATCTTCCAGGGGCTCCTAATAGATTTTCACTGTGTTCTTTACTTTTGAAGAGGAAAAAATGGGGATGATTGCATGCAGCATTTCATGGCCAGGTCTGGGAGGGTACACCTTATGGTCATCCATGGGCTAGAAACTAGTTACATGATCTCAACCTAACTTTAATGGAAGCTAGCAAAATAGTGTTTCTGTGTGTCTAGGAAAAGGAGGATGGTCTTAGTGAGCATCAAGCCACTTTCTGCCACAGCTTCAGGTGAATGATGCTTATGAAGTATAGGTGTCCCAGTCCATCACTTTTACCTCTGCTATGTGCTGTTGTTGGTTACCATTTTGTTCAAGGTGAGAGGTGGGGTGTAGAATGGAGGAGAGGAGCCACTGATGTGTCTGCTCCAAAGGCAGTGGCCTAGTTAATCCCCTATTGTTAATTCCCATTCACTCTTGCTTCTTGGGTCTATTGTCTTGGGGCTTGGAGCATGGTCATTCCTCTCTGTAGTGGCTTTCTTCTGCACAAGTGCTTGCTTGTGGTTTTTTTCAGCAAATTGATCTTGTCTGATTTTTTTTTTAAAGATTTTATTTATTTGACAGAGAGAATCACAGCCAGAGAGGGAACACAAGCAGGGGGAGTGGGAGAGGGAGAAGCAGGCTTCCCGCCGAGCAGGGAGCCTGATGTGGGGCTCCAACCCAGGTCTCCGGGATCATGACTTGAGCCGAAGACAGTCGCTTAACCAACTGAGCCACCCAGGCGCCCCAGATCTTGTCTGATTTTTATCTTTCTGTTTTTTCTTTCGAAATTTCTGGTTTGTATTGGGTACGGTTTCTCGTTCTGCTTAGCTGTTATGGCTCCAGTACTTTAAAAACCATCTCTTCTGTCTTTTATAAAGGTGTGGAGAAGGAGGGAAATTAGATGAATGTACTATGTTTGCCATTTGGTCTAATGTCTTCATCTTTTTGTGAAAAATGAGGAGTATGGAATGATTGATTTGGTAACAGTTTCAATGTAAAGTATGAAGAATTTGCTAAAAGAAAAATGAAATCACAAGCTACTTTGATAGACATATATTGAAACCAAGAGGGTGATTAATGGTTCTGTGTTCTCATAATATCTGGAATACTATTTCCAGCTCTGAATATTGCAATTTATAACAGATATAGAGAACCTGGAGTTTATCAAGTGGAGGATATCTATGATGGTAATTGTCCTACAAAACATATCATAGAGTAATTGTGGAGGAAACCATGGATATTCTGCATGGAGAATAAAATAAATATAAGAAGGGATGTGGTGTATGTATGTCAAAATATGCAGAATTTGTCATAGGTCTTTGTTAATTTTTTCTAGATTTGTAATGATTTTGATGTTAAGTATTATGGTATATTCTATGACTCTTCTTCTCTTTAAAAATATTAAGTCATTGTTTGCCAGATTCTGTTCTGAAATACTTCTTTTTGTCCTCTAAGGTGACCAGTAGTGGCTGAGTATCTTACACATTTGGATCATCTTGCAATATTTTCTTCTTGGGAATGCTGGAAGTTACAGTTATCAAAATGGTGATAATCTATCCTTTTGAAGATATCCTTCTAAATATGCACTGCCAGGGGAAAGAGTATGTAGAATTTTGCTCAGGAGAACAGGTTAAAAAATGGAAGGAGTGAATGCATCCTAACACAAAAGAAGAAAATGATCTTGTATTGTCTCACTGTATCTTTCTCTTAATGATAATGATTGGATGAAAGAATGCACAAATAAACTTTTATTATGCACAATACTGTGGGAAGAGGCATAGTAAATTGCTTTTATTAGTATATGAATCCATCTATCCATCCATTTATTTATTCATTTAAGAAATTCATTGTGTTCCTTTTATGATGTAGGCATTATTTCAGATACTAGGAATATAGTAGTGAGAAAAATTTGATGCCATTATGAAGCCTTACATTCTGTTGGGGAAGCATGATAAATGAACCTATAAATATAGTGATATGCAGTGAAGAAAACTGGGTTCCTCAGTCCAGTCAAAAAACCAGCTAGAGCATCTAATTGATCATGGGAAGTCATGTGCTAGCATTTCTCACCAGGTATAGGAGCAAGTGGTATGGGGGCATTTTTAGCATCTATAGTGATAGGTAGTATATGTGGGTAGAAACCTCCAAGCATGGAAAAGGTTTTTAAATCCTTTAAAAAAGGATTTAACCAAATCATGGCAAGACTATCCAGTATAGTCTCTAAAAGTTTATATAATCTCTTATGTAAATTGGTGCCAGTCCAAATTAGTTGTGGGGCCCAGGTTTACAAACCACTTTTCAAAATGTTCCCCCACCCCCACATCAACCTTTATTTAGTTAACATTTTGAGAAGAAACCCATTTTAACAGTTTTGTTTTAAAGAATATTCTAAGGGTTACAATGAAAATTTTTTGTTGGGGCGTGTTCTCGGATCAAGGCTCCTTTTTCTCACCACATGTGTAACTTATGAGGTATCTGAAAAATGTACAACATGCATAATTTAGAGAATAAGTGTAACCTGGATGAGGTGTCAGATGCTGGGGGCATATTGGAAAGACATGTGGAAGATAAAGGTACTGTCTGTGGGCTCTTAGGTAATCTCATTATGGCTGAAGGCCCAGTGTTTGTGATGCCAAGAGATGGGCAAGGCAGTGATTCAGTAAATGAACAAGGAGACCATTTTTATTTTTATTGTGAAGTGTTGTCTTTTGTGAAATAAGAAGGTACTTCTTTGCTTTTAGGTAGCATTATACTAAAACATTGAATCAGCCAGCGTCTTTGCTCTGAAAGGTAAAACATATGAAAATCCCAGAACACACACTTTAATAGGATCAAGATATCTTGAGATAAAAAAAAGTGCTTAAAAATGTAAAGAGGACCGCCATGAATGAATATGTTGGTTATTGAGAGGTAGAGAACTGAGAATTAAGAGTTTAAAAGCAGAGGCAGATGATGGATGATGCAATTTGCAGCTCATGGACCACTTCAGTTTCTAGTCAAAAATGCTGATTTTAGTTGGAGAATACTGCTAAGCTTCTCATGGTCTTATGTATGTATGTATGTACATATTTATATTGAGATGTGATTGACATATAACATATTAGCTTCAGATGTATAACATAATGATTCAATGTATATGTATATGATGAAATGAACACAAGAAATCTAGCTACAACCATCACCACACATATTTAAAGTTTTCATGATTTTAAATGTCACCAGTATATTTACTAAAGAAAAGTTTGCTGTTAATCTGTAATGTCAGCCTTCAACAGTTGAAGACATAGCATGAATATCCTTAGATTTCCTTTACAGACCTTTTTTTTTTCCAAATGAGATATAATTATCATACAGTGTTATATTAGGTTCAGGTATACAAGATAATGATTGAACAATTCTATACATTAAACAATGCTCATCAGCATAAGTATACTTTTATGTGTAGTAACCCTTTATCTATTTCACCCATCCCTCTACCCACTTCCCCGTCTGACAACCACCAGTTTGTTCTCTGTATTCAAGAGTTTATTTTTGTTTGTTTGTTCTTTTCTTTGTTTCTTAAATTCCACATATGAGTGAAATCATATGGTGTTTGTCTTTCTCAGACTTATTTTACTTAGCATTATATCCTCTAGGTTTATCCACGTTGTTATAAATGGCAAGATTTTATTCTTTCTAATGGGCTGAGTAGTATTCCTCTCTCGGTGTGTACATATATGTATACCACATCTTCTTTAGTCATTCTTCTGTGGGTGGACACTTGGGTTGCTTCTATATCTTGATTATTGTAAGCAGTGCTACAGTAAAAGTAGGGATGTGTTACCTATTTGAATTAGTTTTTTAATTTTCTTTGGGCAAATACCCAGTAGTGGAATTACTGGGTTGTATGGTAGTTCCATTTTTAATTTTCTGAGGTTTCTGAGGAACCTCAACACTGTTTTCCATAGTGGCTGCACCAGCTTGCATTCTCATCAGTAGTGCACTAGAGTTCTTTATTTTCCACATCCCTGTCAACACTTATTATTTCTTGTGTTTTTGATTTTAGCTTTACAGGCCTCTTTGGATGTGTCATCTATAGATTAATTTGAACTCACTTTTGAACCAATTTTTAATATTTGGGCAATGAATTTCATTAGACCTCATCTGTTTCTTTTGCTGTCCCTTCCTCCTCCTTATTGCTGCTGTGGTTTCCATGAGTGTGAGAACATACTATATACCAACCTGTGTTTGGCAGAATAATGGCTCCCAGTGTCGTCCACATTGTAATTCCCAGAATGTTTGAACCTGCCATCGTACATGGAAAAATGGACTTTGTAAATTTGACTAAAGATTTTGCAGTGGGGAGATTTTCCTGGAATAGCCACATGGGTTTAACATAACTATAGGGTGATTTTTAAAAAATGGGAAAAGTAGAGTTGAGGGAGATTGGAAGATGCTACCGTACTGGCTTTGGAGGTGGAGGAAGGGGCCACAAGCCAAAGAATGCAGGTGGTCTCTAGAAACTGGGAAAGACAAGGAAATAGATTCTCCCCCAGAGCCTCCAAAAGAAATGCAGTACTGCTGATACCTTAATTTTAGTCAAGTGAGACCCATTTTGGACTTTAACTTTCAGAATCATGAGATAATATGTGTCTTGTTTAAGCCACTAAGTTTGTGGTAATTTGTTACAATAGCTATAGAAAACTAACATACAGATAGTGCATTAGCATTTTTATACACATTATCTAAAGTTAATCCTCTCTGTGATCTTTTGAAGTTGGTATTATTATTCTCATTCTGTAGAAGAAGAAAGAGATTTGGAGAGATTCAAGTAGGGAATGTTGCCATGTATCAGGATTTGATACTAATGTCCTTGTCCCTTTTGTTGATTGCCTCCATGAGAATCCCTTCTTGATTCAGGAGCATCCTGGGACTTATGATGAGGTAGCCCTGGGCTCAAGTCTAAAATCCAACATGGAAAACCTGTCTGAACTTCTGTGCCCAATCTTTGTAGATTTGGTAGCATCCAATCTTGTATCTCCTCTTGGCTTTCCAGACTGGAAGTTTATGCTCTCCTTCATTTCTCTCACGGGCACATCCAAATCCTCTGGGGCATTTTCTTTCTACTTCTTTGAACATTCCTGTACCATTCTATAACCCATCATGTATTTCTTGGAGGACAAGAGCTATATTAGACTCTTTTCAAATTATTCCTTGAGATATGTTAGATACTTTTCAGACTATTTCTGGCATCTAGTTGGCATTAGTTTATAAGTAAATTGAGAAGAAAAGGGAAGGAACAGAGCTACTCAGAGCATTACCTTACACCAAGTGCTTTTCATATATGATCTCATTTTATCTTTTTTAGAAATCCTCAGTTGTGGGTATCATAAGCCTATTTTTAAATTATTTATTTAAATTCTGTTTAGTTAACATATACTGTATTATTAGATTCATCATTATACTGATGAGTCCAGTAATTCATCAGTGGCATACAACACCCAGTGCTCATTACATCCAGTGCCCTCCTTAATGCCCATCACTCAATTATCCCTCCCCCACCTCCTTCCAGAAATCCTCAGTTTGTTTTCTAGAGTTCAGAGCTCTTATGGATGCCTCCCTCTCTATTTTCATCTTACTGTTTTTCCTTCCCCTCCCCTATGTTCATCTGTTTTGCTTCTTAAATTCTATATGAGTGAACTCATGCGGTATTTGTCTTTCTCAGACTGACTTATTTTGCTTAGCATTAATACCCTATAGTACTGGGCAACTGGGAACCTGGGTGGCTCAGTTAGTTAAACATCTGCCTTTGGTTCAGATCGTGTTCCCAGGGGCCTGGGATTGAGCCCTGCATCATGTTCCCTGCTCGGTGGGGAGCCTGCTTCTTCCTCTCTCACTCCCCCTGCTTGTGCTTTCTCTCTCTGTCAAATAAGTAAATAAAATCTTAAAAAAATACCCTCTATACCCTCTAGTACATTCATGTCATTGCAAATGGCAACATTTCATTCTTTTTTATGACTAAGTAATACTCTATTGTTCATGTGTGTGTATCACACCTTATTTATCCATTTATATCCATATATATGTGTGTGTGTATGTTTGGGTGTGTGTGTTCATCTGTTGATGAACATCTGGACTCTTTCCATATTTTGGCTATTGAGGACATTGCTGCTATAAACATTGGGGTGATGTTTCTCTTTGAATCACTATGTTTGTATCCTTTGAATAAATACATAATAGTGAAATTGCTGGGTCCCAGAGTAGCTCTATTTTCAACTTTTTGAGGAAACTCCATACTGTAAGCCCATTTTATAGACATGAAGCTTGAGGCTTGGAGGGTCAGACAGGTTTTATATGTTAGAGTTTAGTCTTGAGCCTAGGGCTACCTCATCATAAGTCCCAGGATGCTCTGGAATAAGGGATTTCCACAGAGGCAATAAACAGAAGGGACCAGAAAAGATGGATGGGAGGAAGGAGGAGATCCTTCTGGGCACTGTGCAGTCATAAGCTGGTGCCATGAAGCTTGTGTGGGGGCTGGTGGAGTAAATTTTCATTGGGGAAACCAGAACAGCTATGGCTTGCCTGGGTCCTTTCCATATTCACTGTCATCTGCACCCCTTGGCCTTTTTGCAGGGGAGATTTCATGAGGTGATACAGGATAGGGAAGGAATTGGAGAGTGATTCCTGGTCTCTACCAGTGCGTGGGTTGTAAGCTACAAAAATAGACTATTTTATTTCTGTATGTGTTTTTGCCCATGTTGAGACATCTTATACATGGTATTGAGGGGAGAAAAGGATTTCAAAAAAAGTACAGGTACTTTAATCCCAGAAACTTGATGTTTCAATTGTTTTACTTGAATTTGAAAATGATCCAAATCTATGTTTTATTGGATTTGAAAATGAAACAGTTTGGAGGCATTTTTTTGGGTTATCTGGTTCAAAGTCCTGACTCTTTGGGAGGAATTTGATTCATAGAGGTAAGAGTCTTGTCACTCGGACTCCAGGTCCAATCTTGTCCTCACTTATCCCTGCCACATTCCTGATATGTGGGCCAGATTTTTGGGTCAAGATGTCCTCCTCATTTCTTTACTGAGATCTTTTATTAAGGTCAGTCTGATTGCCCCAGGAGACATTTATGATTTAATCTTTTGAAAGAAGCAGGAGACTGCCAAATGCTAGCTCCTCTGAAAGTCCTCTCTGGGTTACTCCTCAGCATTCCCCAGTTTCCTGGACTCAGCAACTGAGGTGGTACAATGCTTTATTCTTTTGGTTATGATATTCATCCAAAAGTGCAAATCTTTCTTCTGAGGCTAACAAAAGCAGATCTAAAATATTATTTTTTTTTAAGATTCTGTTTGTTTGTCAGAGAAAGAGAGAGAGAGAGTGAGAAAGAGAGTGAGAGTGCACAAGCAGGGGAAGCAGCAGGCTGAGGGAGAACCAGGCTCCCCACTAGCAAAGAGCCCAATGTGGGACTTGATCACAGGATCTTGGGATCATGACCTGAGCCAAAAACAGATGCTTAACCAACTCATCTATCCAGGCATCCCAGATCTAAAATATTTTTGCCTTAAAGAAAAACCAAGCATATAGTTTTTAAGGCAGCTAGCACAAAGAAAGTTTTAAAGAATTTGTTGTTGGCACTTGAGGGTTTTGGGCCTTTTAAAAAGTTTAATATAGGAATAGATAATGTTGACGCTTTTGTTTGGCTAAGAAGATATGCATTTTTTTCAGCTATTCCCACTGAAAGAATGCCTAAGCCAGTATCCTGAACTTGGAGAGTTGCAGAATGGAAAGCAGCTGCTGGCCTGCTCTGGGCAGGCTTGGAGGAGAGGGAATGAATGGGTTGTGGAGTACTACATGAAGCTATTGGACTTGTTTCTGGGCCCTCAATTGGAACTGTATGCGGACTATCTCAGAATAAGTGAATGGCACCATGAAAAACAACCTCTAAAGAAGGAATGTTCATAACCACTTTGGGGAGTCTTATGGGCGTCTACCAGTCCTTGAAGTCAGATTCTTCCTTGAACCTCACAGCAGATCAGTCCTGAATCCTCTGATTTGGTGTGTTTCAGGGTTGCATCTAATTTGATGACTAAGACTTCTTCAACAGCTCTGGGACCATGATCGGTTGGGCCTGGGGAAGCAAGTCCAAGCCTTGGGAATTTTATCCCTTCCCACTTCTTCCTGGGTGTCATCTCCACGGAATATTCTTCAAGACTGTTCCAAAGTTCTCCCTTACCCTGTGTGCTTCCTTTTCTGCTTATGTTTCTAAGAAGAGCTGCACTTTATGCTAACACACCCCATCTCTGGCCCCTGCTGATTCTTTGCCTCAATGGTGTCTTCTGCTGGGATCCTTTGAACAAAAGAGGGATGCTCAGCCAAGCTTTCTGGTCTTTCTGTGCCCCTAGGGGAGGGAGCTCAGGGCACCTGTCCAGCACTCTGGGTACAACAAGTCACTCTCTGTGCTCTTAGGTGTGTATTGTACCCAAGACTGCCACTGGCCGCCATGCCCTCTTGGGAACCTGGTCCCTCTTTCAGTAGCCTGCCCAGTACTCAGTCTCTCACTTGTGTTTGGATCAGCCTCTCCCTTCTGTTTGCCCTGTCAGTCCTCCCCAGGGTCTAGAGTCTTGCCTCTGAATCGTGGTCTGTTGGCGGGAACCCAATTCTCTGCCCTTCTTCTCTGAGGCTGCTTGGCTGTCTTTCTGCCTCTTTCCTAGAATAGTTCCTGCTTCTAGTCCCTTCCTGCTCCTGGTTCAGTTTACCTGTTGGAAACTTTATAGCTTACCATGTTGACACATGTGCTCCCTTCTCTCTCCCCATCCCATGCTGTCTGCCTCCCTGGATGACACTTGGTTAGTTGTTGCCAACCCCTGTGGATGTTGGGCCGTGCTTGCCGAACTGAACTGGATTCTGAGCTGGTTTTGTGTCCAGCTCTCATCTGTCCTACCCCATCCCCGTGAGTCCTTCAAATTCCAGGCTGGGCCCCTTTACACCTCTTCCATCCTACTGCAGTAAGCCACCCAACACCCATACATTTCCTATGCCCTAATCTCACCTTTATTTGTATTAAAATTTTCCTACTATATAATTTCTCCTTCTCAGTTTTGCTGCCAGATCCCAGTGGCTACCTATTGACAAACCATTGGCTGCATCTCAATCCTCCTCCCTCTTATTTAATCTCCTGCCAACTTTGGCACAGTTTACCACCCATTCTTTCTTAAATCAGCCTGCTGCCTCATGTTTGCTGGGAATTTGTGCTTCTCATCTTCCCCTTGGCACCCATGATTGACCATCTTTGCTGATTTTTCCTGAGCATCCCTTCCTCTCCTTCCATCCTGGGGCTTCACTGTGTCTTTTAGGATGTCCTTTACTTCTTTGGTGAAGTCACATGCAGTTCTATGGTCCCTGCCTCAGGGCAGTCGGTTTTGTATTATGTTAGAACTGGGGTGGAGGGGATGTGAGTGAGCCCTGGTGCCTATAGTTCTTCTTTCTGACTATTACATTCCCCAGAAAAGAAACCTTGGATTCTCCTTCAGCAACTTTATTTTTTAATAATAATAATAATAATAATAATAATAATAATAATTTTATTCTTTATTTAAATTCAATTTAGTTAACATATACTATATGATTAGTTGCAGGGGTAGAATTTAGTGATTTATCAGTTACATATAATATGCAGTGCTCATTCCATCAAGTGTGCTCTTTAATGCCCATCCCTATTACCCCATCCCTGCCCCTCCCCCAGCAGCCCTCTCAATTTGTTTCCTAGTGTTCAGTCTTTCATTATTATTTTTTAAAGTAGGTTCCACACCAAGTATGGGGCCTAACCTGGGGCTCGAACTCCCCAGCCTCAGATCAAGACCTGAGTGAGATCAAGAATCTGACGCTTAACCCACTGAGCCACCCAGGCACCTCCTTTTTGCTCCTTTAAATGACAGCAACCTATCAATACATCCCTGAGTCCTGCCATCTTCATTCTTTCCTTGTAGGAAAACAGGAAGCCTACACATCAGAGTTGTTCCTCTGCAGAGGAAGTTTAGCCCATTGGCTCTGAGTTGGTGTTCCAGTTCTCCTGAAGCAACTGGTGGAATACATGTGTGTGGGCATGTACACATGTAAATCAGATGGAGAGATGGGTTCCTGGTTCTTTTGGAGTTTTCTCTATACATTCTGTTGTCCATTTTGGTGCATATTGCTGGGTCTCAAGGTGTAATTTACTGCGGGGAGCTCTCACCTAAGGTGTCTGACACATAAACCCATCCTGATGTGACAGAGCTAGTGCTGGTGTGGCTGGAGGGCATGATGGTTGGAAAACACTCTTCAAGAACATACTCAGCTTCAAACAGAAATGTTCTAGCTGTAATCTCTCAAACTAAACAGTAGAAGATGTCATACTTTTGGAATTATTTTTTTATTGGTTAGTTTGCTATTTACAGAGCAAGCAACTCTGAAAGTGGTCTATTTTTAGTCACATGAACCATTCTACCTGAATTGCTAGAACAAAGCACAGACGTGAAAAATGAGGATGAAAATATGTTCACTGTGTTTGGCATCACATTTGATCCACATGACACACCCGTGAAGTGATTAGTACTCCCTGTTCCCACCTTTTGCAGATAAAGAAGCTGAGAAGCAGGAAGACTTCATATTGCAAATCAGCAGCACAACGGCACTAGAAACCAGATATTCTCTTTCTTAGGCCAGTGTTGTTTCTACTGTGCTGTTTTACTTCTTATGTTACTTAGCTCTACAGTGTTAACTAAAGACCCCTCCCTGTCAAATAATACTGTTGGAAACTTATGGAAAAAATAGAAATATAAAAAAGTGAAAAAAGGAAAATATATCAAGTTAGTCCTAACACAAAAACACAACCATTATGTATAATTACTATATATTCATCCAAACAATATTTTCTACAATAACTGGTTTTTTTTCCAAAGTTTTAAAAAAATACCATCAAAACAGTTTGATTTTCTGCTTTGTCACAGTGATCTCATGTTATTTAACCTTACTAATATAATTTTTGAGGTTGTGTAGTATTTGATTGAGTGAATGTTTTGTATTTTGGGGGGCCAAATTTAAGATGAAAATGTCAAATGACTATAAGTCTTTGATGGTATAATCTATTCAGCAAGTATTTGAGAACCTCCTGAGTATGGGTGCAGAGGGAGAATTCACCAGGTGAGTGAGTTGCCAGATCATAAGAGATGGGGCACAGTGTCCTCCTGAGTGAATTCAGGCAGTGAATTGGAGGTTTGAGGAGTCTTCGTCATTTATCAAAAATATTTTGAACAGAGTTAAATAAATTCACGAAAGATTAACCCATGTGACATAACTGACAATTTGAGAGGCATGAAGCTGAATAGTTTCCTTCAGATAGAATTAGAGGGCCTCTATAGGTGGATCATGGACTAAGGCAGGAAAGAGTACAAAACATCTTCAAAGACATGATGAAGGCCATATCTTTAGCGGGCCCCTAATTTACCATTTAGCATATGGAACCTAGGCTAGCACCTAGGAACGTCCTAATAAAGATTTGGAATAAATGACTAAATGAAGTTCTTCTTAACTATTAATGTAACCTAAGCAATATTATTTATTTCATATGTTGACTTGACTGCCAGATGATTAAATTGAATATTTTTTAAGAGCTTTCCATGTACTTGTTTCCCTTAAAGTGGTTTCCACTCCATTCATAACCTTTCACTCTTTAATTCTTTGTTTTATATGGTATGGTCTTCTGACTCTTTCACCTCTCAAAATATCTAGAAGGTTCCCTCTGATAACATCTATGAGTGCATGTGGGGAAAATGGTACCACGGAATCACCTATCTTTCTTCCATTTGAAGATAAACAAAGGAGAACCCTCAATTCAAATACTGATATCTAAGCTTTGGAAACATATTCATTTCAAACATAGATCAAAGTAGTGAAAATTCAGGAGGTTAATAAAGTGTTTGTCAGTATTAAGTTCCATGAATTAAATTAACTTCTCTATTCTGCTAAACAATATGTTAAAAACAGAGTAGAATCCTTTTTATTTTGAAATAAAGTAAGTGAATTTATGAAAAAAATAACACTTGTTTCTAAGTGTTTACTCCAATTCAGACTGGTCACTGCTCCTATTTCTTGCTAATTGGAGCTGTCCACAATGGTCATACTATCTTATTCATAATCACTGGTTGGCTTGCCAAGTCTGCTTGCTGTCTTGTAAGATGAGAGCTGGCCATTAGTGAAACAACAGGAATATGAACAGGACACTGAAAACATTCACTGCTATACTAAGGAAGTTCTCTCAGAACCATATTGATGCCCTGCATTGAGGCAGAAAAAGAAAGACTTCTCTTGTTGTTTGTAGCGGGGTCCCTGTGGTGTAATACAGACACCTAACACTGAATTGCCAAATGTGGTAGCCAGCCTCCAGCGTGGCCCCCATGATCTTTTCCTTCTCACTAATTCACATCCTGGTGTAGGCCTTTCCAACATTGAAGGGGCTGGCCTGTGTGGCCATTAGAGCATGGTGGAATTGAGTGATGAGATTTGGCTTCAAGCGTGGCTCATAGGTAAACTCTTCTCTACATGGATATTAATTGAGAAACTCCAGTTGTAGAGCCAGCCCCCCATAGATGGATACTCAGCTATAGGCAGTCTTTTTAAGATTAAATTTAAAAAGATTAGAACCATGAATCTCTCACCTTTTTCTTTGTTTACAGTTTGTGCCTCCAATGCTATGACACCACATCTTCTTGCCTTTTGAACAGTAGATTGGAAATAAATATTGTTAGTACCCTGACTACAAAAATGAAGAAATGAAATTTGAGTTTCTCTAATTCTGTTATTCTGTATGACTGTTTGGAATTTTTGTGTTGAAGATTGAAAACAATGAAACAGTGAGAGTTGCAAGGTGAAAATGTTTTTAAAAATCTTTTAATATTTATTTATTTTTAAATTATTATTATTTTTTATTATGTTGTGTTTTATTGACAAGAGCAGCTTTTAGTTCATGAATGAAATATTTTCCTGAATTTAGATAAAAGCTTTAGAATGAAAATTCCTTCTTTTAAAAAAAATTTTAATTGTTTTAAACTCAAAGAATAAGTCATTGGAATAGTGTCAGTTATTTATTATTTAATTAATTAACTATTTCCTATTATTATTGAAAATGATTTTGTTGTTCAGAGGCTCTTCTTTGAGTGTTAGTATATGATATATGCCACCATCGTGAGACGATTCTGTTGGCCAGGTCTTTATACCCATGATGGGACCATAACCAAATTTATCCCATTGTGTTCTGGACCATCCATTTCTCCCATCCAGGGGTGCTTAACCTCTCACTGCTGACATTTAGATGAGATAACTTTTTATCATGGGAATCTGCCCTGCGCCTTGTCAGATGTTTAACAGCACCCTGGCCAATAGCAACCCCCTTTCCAGTTGTGGCAACCAAAAATCTGTAAACATTGCCAAATGTCTCCTGGGAAGAAAAACCACCCCCAGTTGAGAACCACTATATTACTCCCTCTCTCTTCTGCCATTTTTATTTGCTGTATTTAGTCTATACATTTTCTCTGTTAGAAATAGTTGGGGAGCACCTGGGTGGCTCAGTTGGTTAAGCTGGGATTGCTTTTGGCTCAGGTCATGATCTCAGGGTCTTGAGACTGAGGCCCGCATTGGGCTCCAGGGTCTGTGAGGAGTCTGCTTGAGGATTCTGTCTCTCCCTCTCCTTTTGAACCTCCCTCCTTTGCTCGCTGTCAAATAAATAAATATATCTTTTTTAAAAAAAGGAATATTTGAACTGTGGGATAAATATGTCATCTTGGCAAAGAAACTTAAATGAAATCATCATAAACTCTGAGTCCTGTGGGTTGAACAGATATGTGAAGTCTTGAGACATCAATATTATAATTCAGAAGTGTCAACCTGGAGAACAGGCCCAGTGAAAGGAAACATTCTCACAGTGTCTCAGGTCTGTGTCACATTGGATAGTTGGATTAAGGACCAGAATCTGCAAGTGGATTCTTTTGGAATTTTTTTCCCAAAGAGGTTTTTTTTTTTTTTTTGGTAAAGAATTTGGCTCTTTGCTGAATATGATAGAAAGGTATTCTTAACTGGAGCTACAGGTTGAGAGAAGAGGCAGATATATTCTTTTGAGGCTTATTTTGGGCTAGTGGTGACACTGGAGTCCTGCTTCTTTGGTCTTCTTCTTGTCTATGGCAGCCCCTGAGGTGCCTCCCAGGGGCTTATACTGGATTAGGAGAGCTGATGGTGTGACCACTTCTCAACTTTGCATTTGCTGACCACACAGTGGTGGTTTGAAATTGGTCATGGTGGGAGTATTGACACCATGGAAATTGGTAAACAGTACACATCAGGTCCCCCTCACCTCCTCCTGAGGCCCCTTATCAGACATTTATTAGCACAACACTGTCTTCTAGGAGCCCTAGGGCCTTATGGAACAGGATTTAAAAACTACTGGCTTATTGGCATGGTATACTGGGAAGTAGTTGTGCTAATTTACTAAGGCTGCCTAAGTATATACTAAAAATACTAAAAAAGTAAATACTAAAAACACAGTGGCTTGAACAATAGAAATTTATTGTCTCACAGTTCTGGAGGCCTGAAGTCCAAGATCAAGGTGTCTATGGGGCATTGCTCCTCTGATGGCTCCAAGGAAGGACCTGTTCTAGATTTCTCTCCCAGTTTCTGGTAGTTTTTCAGGCTTGTAGTGGCATAACTCCAGCCTCCCATTGGTGCTTTCACTGTGTGTGTGTCTGTGTCCTCTGTGTCCACATTTCCTTTTTTTTTTTTTTAATAAGGACACAAGTCATATTGGATTAGAATCCACACTAATGACCTCATTTCAACTTGATTACATCTGTAAAGACTCCTGCTCTAAATAAGGACACATTGTCATGTACTGGGAGTTAGGGCTCTGGCATATCTTATTTTGAGTGGCCACAATTCAACCCACAGCAGTAGCCAAGCATGGATTTGGGTTCTTTTCTGTTCCTCATTAACTGTGTAGCCTTAATTTGACACTCAACAGCCTCAGTTCTATGTCCAAAAATAAGGGGGTTGGACTGTGTAATTTGTGAGATTTTATCTCTCACATTCTAGCACTTTACAAACTGTTCTTGACCTTTTCATTAGTGTGCTCAATCTCTGATTTGTTTTTATACCTTGTGTATAAGGGAAACTGGTTAGGATTGGCTGGTTATAGCAGTTGCTCTTTTTCTTTTTTTTAAATAAGAGACTTTTTTCTTCCCAAAGATTTAATTTAGTTATTTGAAAGAGAGAGAGAGAGCACAAGCAGGGGAAATGGCAGGCAGAGGAAGAGGGAGAAGCAGGCTCTCTGCTGATCCAGGAGTATGACATGGAGCTTGATCTCAGGACCCTGGGATCATGACCTGAGCCAAAGCAGACGCTTAACCAACTGAGTCACCCAGTCACCACTGGCTATTTTTTTTTTTAAAGAAATTGCAATATGCCAGGCATTCTATTAGGAGCTTTACATTTTTTTAAACTCTCTAAAAAGTCTTTCAAGGTATTTTATTAGAATATTTATTTGATAGTTGAGGTGTCCAAGGTACCAAGGGCTTACCCCATTGGTTAAAATTCATAGTATTGGCAGAATTCGGATATAAGTCCACATCTTTATGAGTCCTGTGCTCTTTTTTTCCTTTTTTAGAAAAGATTTATTTATTTATTTTGGAGAGAAAGAGAAAGAGAGAGAGAGAGTATGGTGGGGAGGGGCAGAGGGAAATAGAATCCCAAGCAGACTCCCCACTGAATGTGGAGCCTGACATGGGGCTTGATCTTATGACCCTGAGATCAGGAACCAAGTGGAAATCAAGAGTCAGATGCTCAACTGACTAAGCCACCCAGGTGCCCTCAGCGTCAGTGGTCTTTACAATCCTCCACCCTTTTGTGAAGATGATTGCTCTTTAGACAGGTGAAACTTATGACTATGCATCTTCTGTTGTGCACCCTGTTTACTCACTAAGAGGCTTATCTTTCATTTCTTCTAAGTTTCAGATTAAGCCAGCTAAGTTACCTTATTCTCAAGGGAGATATAACCAGAAGAGATCTCTGGGACATCCTTTGGAGGAATCTGTAGCCCTTCAGTGTGTCTTCAATTTTTGCATCTCAGAAAAGGTTTGGATTTGTAAACTGTAGTTAAGATCATAGAACTCGTGAAGTTTAAAAGAGGTTCACGTTATTATAGACAACTCAATTTTTCTCACTTTTATGGGAGCTCAGCCTTTAGAAAACTTTCTCCTAATTATTCATGAGCTTGGTTACCGTGTAGCAGCTTCCATTTTATTGTTTGATGCTTGCAAGCTGCCTCCATTGCCACCCAACGCTCTCCTGGAAGTGAGAGCTACCTCCCCCTCCCAGGTCCACTGCCCTCTTTTCTGCTTGAGTCAGTGATGTGGTAGAGCCCCTAGGGGCCATAGATGTGTGGTCTTCTGTGGAGAGAATTTCTCTCTTTACTTAGTCTTGTACTTCATGAAAGGTAACTGAAGCAGTGCTGCCCTTGCCGTAATGCCTTCAATATCTTTAGTGAAAGACAGCCCCTATTTCCATTATAGTCTCTGTACATGGCAGGCTCGGCTGGGTTGGTTTGGGCTCAGACTGGGTACCGAGGTCTCCTTGCAGTAAGTTTTCACTGATGATGACGAAGTATTGCTTGTTGGGCTGTCTTCTGCCCTCAGTTGCTCATTAACATGGGTTCCCGGTGACCCAGCGTCTCCAACCGCCAATACTTAAGTCATACTCAGATGTCCCTCTCAGTGCTGGCATCCAAGGGTAGCAAAAAGAATACTACTAATTTTTTTCTGTTCAGAGGAAGAGGTGAGGTCATACAGTGAGATGGCCATAGCACTTGGTAATAGTGCTAGAGCTTTTGTTTGGCAGTACATATACCTGATTGCCTGGACCATCCTGCTTCTGTTTAATTAAGCTCAACTTCTTGTGCAAAGTACTATTACCTGCACATGTGGTAATGGAAAACTTTTGAGAAGGAGGTCACATGAATGTGGAGCTACTAATCAGATAAGTGAGGAGAAGAGGTCCCAGGAAAGAATGCCCTGTTCCACTGTAAACAGAATTATAGTTTACCTGGAATCTCTGTGTATGTTTATTCATGGCATAACCTCATAATTTGGGTCCAAGTTCTGTTTATTACACTTCTTATAAGTTTGTTTATCTTCCTCCTCTTCCCTGCTGACAGGAATTGTCCAGCTGGTATGGTAAAGTCCTTGTGGGACAGGCCAACCCCAGTTTCATAAACTTGGTCAGAAGTCGACATTTCGATCAAGCATGAAAATCAAACTAATGTGAAAATACAACCTTGAAAGGTGTGAGGTTAAAAATGTGAATCTTTAGTGAAGCAAGATGTAGGGATTGGTCTCTTCCATAATGGTTCCACATTCAGCGTGGTGTCTGGTGTTTCAGCTCTATGTCATGGATAATTATTATTTAGTGGAAAAAAAGCCCTTTCCATGGATACAGCCTATTCTGGGTTATAGAAGACACCTTTGCTGATATCTGAATAGCTTCATAGTGACCAGCTTTTTGCTGGTCTTTATGACTATGTTCTGTTAATAAAGTGACAGGGAGTCTGGGGATTTTTACATTGATTAAGGAAAAGGTTGGGGCAGGGATCTTTTCCTTTTAGGCAGTCTTGTGAATTTTGTCCTCACACACTAGTAATAAACATTTGTTTGAAATACTACCATCTGAAATCTAATGTCCATCTATTGGTGCGCTCTGGTATCCAGGAATCAGATACTCTCCCACATCCTTTCCCTAACAGCACTTCCTTCTCTGCTTCCTATCTTTCCTCCTCCAAAAACCACAGATATATTTTTTCCCCACTTATTTCACTGGTTACTTTTAGAAATATTTTAACAAGCCAATTTTTCCCCACTGGAAAACCTTTTTCCATTAGGAAAATGCCTTGAATTTTCTGAAGGCTGGTTTAACAGCTTTTGTCAGAGCCCTCTTGGAAAAGTGAAATTGATAGCTACATAAGGTTAAAAAAAAAAGGTTGGTTTCCCACTTCCTGTCTGAAAAAGGATAAGTAGGTTGCATCAAGTAGCCTTCACTGAGGGTGGACTGGGTTCTGCCCCAGGTTCGTCCTGGAATCTTGGCCACATTTAGGGCATCCTAAGGATATAAATGTACTCCAGGATTTGCGTGTGCGTGTGTGTGTGTGTGTGTGTGTGTGTGTGCGTGTGCGCGCGCGCGTGCATGCTTTACATGCAGTTGGTCCCTGGTCAGTTAGTGGTGATGATGATATTGATATAAATGAGGTCATATTTGGTTTAGCCAAAGTTGGCTGCACTCTCAGGGAAGCCTCCAGGTAACCCTTTCTCCCTGCCTTCTCAGGAGTACCTGTGGTTGAAGACCATGAATACTTCTCTAGGGTCACAATGGCCTGAATTTATTATCTGTTTGGGTCCAGTCAGTCTCTGGGATCTCTGTTGGCCTAGGTTCATGGGTTGATGGACATACTGTCAGTGGGTAATGAGAATGGAAGCCTTAACCAAGATCTTCCTTCTGTAAGTGAGGAGACCAAGGCTCAGGAAGGAGGAGGAACTTGAAGGAAGTGCAAAATCCAGGTATTCTGACTCATGGTTCGAGTCACTGTCTGCTACTTCAGGGGTCCACAAATGGCAATAGACTTTAAATTTCCTGTGTGCATATTAACCATGCAGATTCCTGGGGCACCTCTGTGAGATTTTGATTTTAATAAATGCTTGTGGTCATCACTGAACAATCAAGATATAATGTGAGCCATATGTGTAATTTAAAATTTTCTAGTGGTTACCCTGAAAAAAGGAAACAAGTAAAATTTTATTTTATTTTATTAATTTAATTTTATTTTCTCTGTGTTCCAAAATTCACTGTTTATGTACCATACCCAATGCTCCATGCAATATGTACCCTCATTAATACCAGATTTCATTTAATCCAATATAGCCAATTTACTACTGTAACATATGTATCTATAAAGATTAGCGAGTTACTTTGCTTTTTGACACTAAATCTTAGAAATTTGGTGTGTACCTTTTTTTTAATAAAGATTTTATTTATTTGACAGAGAGAAACACAGCGAGAGAGGGAACACAAGCAGGGGGAGTGAGAGAGGGAGAAGCACCGCAGAGCAGGGAGCCCGATGTGGGGCTCGATCCCGGGACTCCAGGATCATGACCTGAGCCGAAGGCAGTCACTTAACCAACTGAGCCACCCAGGTTTCCTGGTGTGTATCTTATACCTATAGCATGTCTTAATTTGGATCAGTCACATTTCAAGAGTCCAAAGCAAGTAGCTAGTGGCTATCATATAGGATAGTACAGATCTATAACTGTTCCTTACCAAGCACTGAAACATTTCATAAAGGCATACCAACATTAAAAGCTGCCAACAAAATAAAGGACTCCTCCATCGCTAGACTCAAGCATCTAGTGTTGCAAAGTTCAAAATCCAAGTGCCACACCACCCGAACCTTGTTAAACTTTGTGGGCTGCAACACATTAGTAGACAGGGATGTGTTTGCACAGAAAATATGCAGGAAACCATTGGCTGTCAGATGATACAGACATCTTGAGGCCACACGCCACTTATGTACCACTGCGTGTGTGTTTGCACATGTAGACTATTGTGCAAGCATAGGGAACTATATGTACTGAAAGCACAGGCACCCTGTGAAGTGTTTCAGTGGAATTTTCAACCAGAAGCAGCTGATAGTTTTCCAAGGTAATCTGTGAATGCTGTTGGGGGATTTTTGCTCATGAATCAACTTGTTTGGATTGACAGAACTGCTCTGTGCTCTGTCTATGTCTCAGCTTCACAAAGGCGCTCTGTGTGTAAATTTGTGAGGGTGGTGGTGGTGGAAGGAGGATCATGGAAGTTCAAGGTAAACTTTTCTGAAAATGCAACTCTGGCCAGCCAGGGTGGAAATGCAGGAAGGGTCCGCAATCTGACTTTCCATTCTCCCCACTGGAAGTGCTTTTCAGGGGGTTGAGGGTAGAAAAACTTCTAGTTAATAAGATAGAAGTATAAGGGCACTTGGGTGGCTCAGATGGTTAAGGGTCTGCCTTCGGCTCAGGTCATGATCCCAAGGTCCCAGGATCTAGTCCAGCATTGGGCTCCCTGCTCAGAGGGGAGCCTGCTTCTCCCTCTCTCTCTGCTGCTCCCCCTGCTTGTTCTCCCTCTTCCAAATAAATAAATAAAATCTTTAAAAAAAGATAGATGTACATATAATGGGACTTACACTTCTGTATATGTGTTAATGTAATTATTGGTTAATTATATCTGAAGAATGGATATAAAGAAGTCAGCTGTTCAAATATGCATCTCATCATTCTTTTTCATCTACCTTATGCTTCATTTGATAAAAAAAAAGAGAGAGAAAAAAGTGAGCCATCAGAAGGAAACTGGGTATTTTGTGCATGGTCTCTACTTGGAAGGATGTCATGTTGTGTTGTGGAGCCACTTTTATAGTATCTATTAAAAGGCATCCTCTGATGCTGGAGAGTAAAAGAGGATGAGCACCCAGAATACACAATAATAATAACAATGTCATAAAAAGAACAACCATGAACACTTACCAAGCATTGATTATGTCTTAGACCTTGATACTTATGTAATTTAATCATTTAATCCTGCAATAATCCTTGAAGTAGGCACTAGTATTTATATCCTCATTTTCCAATGAGGAAACTGGAGCACAGAGGTCTTAGCTACTTTGCCCAGGTCCTCCAGCTGGTAAGGAGTGGAACTGGGGTTAAACCCAGGTGGATCCTGAGTTCTTACCCAAAAGACCACACCTGTTTTGCTTGGAAGTCTCTTTAATTGTCCTTCCACCACCTTCTCATTAAAGCAGAAATCTCTCTGACCTTCCAAGCAGGGAGTCTTCCAGCCTCCCTTGAATACATTGAGCAGTGGGGAGCTCATTACTCTGTGGGAAGTTCATGCCTTTTATAAAAGCTCCAGTGATTGGGAAATTTTTCTTCATATGAAAACTCCTTCCCACAATTAGCAAAATTTGACTTCCCCCAATGTTCTTGGGGTACAGTCTACTTGAAGCCACAATAATATGGAGTTACACATGATGGGACTTTTATCTCTATATATGCAGGAAGGGTCCGCAATCTGACAATATGATTGGAGATTAATTACTTTGGGAGAATAGTTGTAAGGATACCAGGTGTTTAAATCCACTTTTCACCATTCTTTTTCATCTCCCTTATGCTCCAGCCTATGGAACTGCTTATTCCATGTCTTGTGGATTTTAGGAGGTTTCACCTTCATACCTTTGCTCAGGTTTCCTGGAAGAGCCTTCCTTCTACCTGTTCACAGCCAAGCTGTCTGAACCTGAACTCTCTCTGCCATGAAGTCTTCTTCAGTAGGGAAAGAAGTTGTTGTTGCCAATGAGAGCTAAGTGACTGTTTACCTAGGAAGGATTTAAAAATTGGGAGGTGATTTATTTCCTCTAGATGTAGAGAAAATATGAAAGCTGTTTGAGCACCTGTGTTCTGTTGGAGGGCGATGAGGCTTCCCTTGAACAAACCTTTTAACTAGAACTTTGGGCAAATCCTTTAACATTGTGGGCCTGGGTTCCTCATCAGCAAAATGAAGAGATTGAATCAGGGGATCCCACCAGTCAAGAGTACATACCTGGACCCCCTGATCAGCATGCATTTATGTATATATGTATGTATGTATGTATTTATTGTCTTGTAAATTTATTTATTTGTCTGATTTATTTAATATTTATTTATTTATTTATTTATTTATTTATTTATTTATAAAGATTTTATTTATTTGACAGAGAGAAACACAGCCAGAGAGGGAACACTAGCAGGGGAGGGTGTGAGAGAGGGAGAAGCAGGCTTCCTGCCTGATGTGGGACTTGATCCTGGGTCTCCGAATGATGACGTGAGCCGAAGGCAGTCGCTAAACCAACTAA
Source organism: Spilogale gracilis (assembly GCA_004023965.1). NCBI lineage: Eukaryota > Metazoa > Chordata > Mammalia > Carnivora > Mephitidae > Spilogale > Spilogale gracilis. The sequence continues at coordinate 59,801 of PITA01008336.1, read as the reverse complement.
GCCACCCAGGTGCCCCATATTTATTTATTTTTTGCAGTGCTCCAAGCTTCACTGGTTATGTACAACACCCAGTGCTCCATGCAATATGTACCCACCTTAATACCTGCCACAAAGCTTACCCATCCCCCACCCCTCAAACCCTCAGTTTGTTTCTCAGAGTCCACAGCCTCTCATGCTTTGTCTCTCGCTCCAACTTACCCCAGTTCACGTTTCCTTTCCTTCTCCTAATGTCTTCCATGTTATTCCTTATGTTCTACAAGTAAGTGAAACCATATGATAATTGACTTTTTTTGCTTGGCTTATTTCACTCAGCATAATCTCCTCCAGTCCTATCCATGTTGATGCAAAAGTTGGGTATTCATCCTTTCTGATGGCTGAGTAATATTCCACTGTATATATGAACCATATCTTCTTTATCCATTCATGTATTGAATGGCATCTTGGCTCCTTCCACAGTTTGGTTATTGTGGACATTGCTGCTATGAATATTGGGATACATATGGCCTTTCTTTTCACTACATCTGTATCTTTGGGATAAATACCCAGTAGTGCAGTTGCTGGGTCATAGGGTAACTGTATTTTTAATTTTTTAAGGAATCTCTGCATGTTTTCCAAAGTGGCTGCACCAACTTGAATTCCCACCAACAGTGTAAGAGGGTTTCCCTTTCTTCACATCCTTTCCTACATTTGTTGTTTCCTGCTTTGTTAATCTTTGCCATTCTAACTGGTGTAAGGTGGTATCTCAACATGGTTTTGATTTGAATTTCCCTTATGATTATTGATGATGAACATTTTTTTATGTGTCTTTCAGATATTTGTATGTCTTCATTGGAGAAGTGCCTCTTCATGTCTTCTGCCCATTTTTTGACATGATTATCTGTTTTTTGTTTGTTAAGTGTGAGTTCTTTATAGATCTTGAATATCAGCCCTTTGTCTATATTGTCATTTGTGAATATCCCCATTCTGTGGGTTGTTTTGTTGACTGTTTCCTTTGTTGTGTGGAAGATTTTTATTTTGATAAAGTCAAAAGTCATTTTTGCTTTTGCTTCCTTTTTAACACAACAAGAACACCCACTCTTCACAACTGTTGTTCAACATTGTACTAGAAATCTTAACAACAGCAACCAGACTACAAAAAGAAATAAAAGGTATTTAAACTGGCAAAGAAGAAGTCAAACTCTCTCTCTTTGTAGATGACATGATACTTTATATGGAAGACCCAAAAGACTCCACCCCCAAATTACTAGAACTCATATAGCAATTCAGTATGTGGCAGGTTACAAAATCAATGCACAAAAATCAGTTGTTTCTTATACACTAACAATGAAACTGTAGAAAGGGAAACTAGAGAATCAGTTCCTTTTACTATAGCACCAAAACCCATAAAAGATGCCTTGGAATAAACCAAAGAGGTAAAGGATCTATCCTGGAGGGAATACAGAACACTCATGAAAGAAGCTGAAGAAGACACAAAAAGATGGAAATATATTCCATGTTCCTGGATCAGAAGAATAAACATTATTAAAATGTCTATGCTGCCCAGAGAAATCTATACATCCAGATCAAAATACCAGCTATATTTTTCAAAGTGCTGGAACAAACAGTCCTATAATTTGTATGGAACCAGAAAAGACCCCGAATTGCTAAGGAAATATTGAAAAAGAAAAACAAAGCTAGGCACATCACATTGCCTGATTTCAAGCTTTGTTACAAAGCTGTGATCACCAAGACAGCATGGTACTGACACAGAAGCAGACACATAGACCTGTTACTGCGGGGGGCCAACCTCAGCAGAGATGTGGGTCCTGAACCATGGGATGTCTGGTGGACAAAATAATGACACGGACATGGAAATCTGATGCAAGTTGACAGACCCGAGGTCAGTCAGGAGAGACCTATGAAGCAGGCTCAGGCTCACGCTCTGGCTTTTTAGCATTGGCTTTCTAGCTCTAGCTCTCTAGCTCTGGCTTTGACCCTCTTGCTTTGCTTCAGTCTCTCTTGCTTTCTGTCTGCTTCTCTCTTTGCTGCTTTCTTTGCTTCTCTTTCTGCTGCTCTCCTTGCTTCTCTGTTTCTGTCCTCACTTTGCTTCTGTCTCTCTTTGCAGGCTCTCTGCTTTTGCCTCTGCCTTTGTCTCTCTTGACTGACAAGGGCCCCAGTCTTTTATTATTCAAAAGTGAGGAAGTTGGGGGATGCAGTTAAATCTTTAACTGCTTTTGCACCTGCCCTAGAAACAGGATTAGTATTGTTACTGCAGGGTACAGAGTGATTGCTTAAACTCACAGAAGTTGAGACCACTGAGGCAGAGGGATCAAGGACTACAAATAAGATACAGAGATATGATTACCAGGAGGAGGATTAAATGGAAATATATGTCTTGGATAAGCACACAAAGGATATATTGCCTTGGCCCGCAGGGTATGTGGCTTTCTGGATTCTAGGTGGGGGAAAGCCTGGAGGGACTTTCATTCACATTCATAGGTACCTCCACCAAAGTTTCCTGTGGCTTAGGCATGGCGGGAGGGGCAGATCATGCACTGTCCCGACATAGACCAATAGAACAGAGTAGAACACCCAGATATGGACCCCCAACTCTATGGTCAAATAATCTTCAACAAAGCAGGAAAAAATATCCAGTGGATAAAAGAGTCTCTTCAATAAATGGTGCTGGAAAAATTGGACAGCTATGTATAGAAAAATGAGTCGACCATTCTCTTACACCATACACAAAAATAAACTCAAAATGGACAAAAGACTTCAATGTGAGATAGGAATCCATCAAAATACTGGAGGAAAACATAGGCAGTAATCTCTTCAACATCATCCACAGCAACTTCTTTCAAGACACATCTCCTGATCAGTTTTTAAAAGATGTCCATGATAGGAGTGCTCTGTCAAACCTGTGGAATGGGAAGCCCACTGTGAGTGGGATTGTCTGTGAGTGGAAAATTGAGGGCTGCTGCCATGATGAGGAAGCAGTGTGAATATTTTTGGAAATTGGGAAAATTGAATCAGCCATTAATGCTCTGTTGATCTGAATGGGAGGTATTTTGGTAGATGGGTGGTAAGAACATATTTCTATAATTTGGACAAATACAGGATTGTGGGTTGGGTGGAACAGGTTTGATTTTAAGCACTAGAGTGTGAGTCATCTCCACTGATGCTTAAATGAACTGCAGGCTGAGCAAAGGAGAAAAAGACACCAGGCAGCCACCGGGGCTGTTGGATACAGAGACTATTAGAAGAACTTCTAAGATCTATGTTAATTGATTTTTTATTTTATGGTTTTTAAAATAGAAAAATCTCTCTCTCTCTCTTTTTTAATGGACAACAAGGCTTAGGAATAAGGGTTATAATTGGGAGGGGAAGGTCTGTAAGCTCTGCGGAACTCTGAAAAGGGACTGAAGCAATATGTGTATCATGGAGAAAATGTCCCAGTGCACATGGCTCTCCTAAGATGCCAACAAGAAGAGCTGGGGGCGGGGAGGCAGCTGAGGGCAGATCAGGAGAAAAACTCATGGTGGCTGAGTCCTGTGGAGCTTCAGCAGATGAGGAACCACCCAGAAATGCTCTGGATTTCTCACTTTTGAAATGGCTTGGAGTGTCCTATTAATAATGTGGAGGCAGCAGAGAAACCTGGGCTTCCCTATTGGGAATTCACACTTTCTTAAGCAAGCCACCATGGTCTGAGCTCCCCCACCCCTCGTGTCTTTCCAAGCATCATCCTTCGGTTTTCACCTCTTATAGCTTAAATTCAATAACTCATAGCAGAGCCTGGGGTCCAGTCTGATCTTGCCCCCAGCCCAGGCAGTAGGACAGCCTGAAAGAGAGGGACTGATGCAACAGTAGCACAACCTCTGGGGAGGCTCTGGGCTGTTTCCGAGTAGGGAACCACATGCAATGGAGGCTAGGAAGTGCAGTCCAGTTGTGTCAGCCTTGGCCATAGAGCCCTTGTCATCTCTTGCCTAGTTTTTGCAGTAGCCCTCACACTGGTGTCTCTGCCTAGTCTCTCTCCACATCCAATCTATACTCCACAATCTTGCCAGAGTTAGCTTCAAAATAATCAATCCTACAGGGCTCCTCTTACATTCAGAACAATATCCATAATGTGGCATTCAAAGGGTTCTCCAGTGTGACCTAGACTAACTTGCCAACTCACCTCCTATTCTAAACCTCCAACAGCTTCAGACCAGCCCTGGCAGATCCCATGCTGCTTCTGCAACAAAGCCAGGTATGCTCACCAAGCTGTATGTCTACTCTGAATAGGTGGCCTTCTCTCATCATTCATGGTCTGAGCCCTCTGCATCCTTTCAGGCATTGCTTAGAGGGTACCTTCCTCCTGAAGTCCCTTCAAATTGGTGGTCCTCAATTGAGAAGGATGCTTCTTTAGCCTCTATTCTCCTCAAGTACACTTCTAATACAACCATAGGAGAAACATTAGGATAATGCTTTCTATTATAACTCTTTGTTGAGTTCCTTGCCAGACTAAAAGTTTACCTTGTATTTTTTCTTCCTCTTAATGCAGGTTAAACCCAACCTCCTTGGCATGGCATACCAAAGATTTCATAATCTATTTCAACAGATAATTCTGAGCTTCATTTTTGTGACTCTCCCCAGAAGCCTTGTCTGGCAAGTTTAAAATGTCCTGTGTCTCTATTGCCCTATGTCCTTTCATATTTCTGTACCGTTGCCTCTTCTGTTCTTTGTCTGGAAGGCCCAGAACAGCATCTCCACCATCTGGTGAATGAGTGACACCATCACATACTTCATTCCTTGGCCTTCCTTCTATCACAGGTGTCCACTCCTCTGGTAGAGTCTCACCGCTCTTCTAGCCCATCATTCCCAACAGCTGGGGAGAACCAGAACCAGAACATCTTAATTGGTTTTTTGGACCCTTGATGCAAGCACCACATTTGGTACATAGAAGGATTAAATAAGCATTTCTTGAATGAATGTACCCATAATTTGGAAAGCCAGGTGCTATTTATCCTTGCCACTGGAGGCCTGTACACAGTGTGAGGACAGTGATTGCCTCAATTTAATTATAGAGCAGTCAGGACATTTTTGAACAAACAATTTCTTTTGGTGATTAATGCCCCTCCTAAGATTGCAGAATGCAAACACATTTCTCATATGTTGAGAAGGACAAGAGTAGGTAAAAATCTGGGGAAAACCCAAAGCACGCAATAAAATAAAATAAAATAAAATAAAATAAAATAAAATAAAATAAAATAAAATAAAATAAAATAAAATAAAAAAGGAAAGAAAAGAAAGAAAAAACAAGCAAGCCAGCCAGCCAGCCTTCCTAGGAAAATATATGTGAGAACTGAAGTTCACATTCTTGAACTGTTTCTTCTCCTCCCCCTTCTTCTCCTTCTTCTTCTCCTTCTCTTTCTTCTCCTTCTCCTCCCCCTTATTCTTCTTCTTCTTCTCCTTCTCCTCCTCCCCATCTCCTCCTTCTCCTTCTTCTTCCTCTTCTTTCTTTTTTTAAATTGAAACATCTCCAAAGAGTACAGCCTTAAGAAACTTGGCCCAGGTGCATTTAATTTTCCAGAACAATATACTGATGATTATCATCTGGGAGAGTGAATTCTTAACCCTTAGGCCGACACCTACTGTTTGCTAACCAGCATGAAAGCTTTAAGGTTTTTGCCAAGGCAAGAAAAGGGCAGGGGGTAAAGACTAAGGTTTAGTAAACAGGAGAAGAGGGTTCTGGGTTGACTTGGAGGTGGTTCAGGCAGAAGGGATGGAGCAAATCAGGTGGGGTCTTAAGAAGAGGTAAGAAGAAGTTGGATGAGTGACAATACCACATGTATTTCCTGACCAAAGGTTCTCAAGCATTTTCTCAATCCTCTGAGCCAGGACAGGAGAAACCAGCCAAGTATTCATGTTTTACTATTATTTTATTTTTAAAAATTTTATTGTTATGTTAGCCACCATACAATACATCATTAGTTTTTGATGTAGTGTTGTAAGATTCATTGTTTATGTATAACACCCGGTGCTCCAAAGCTGGAGGTTAGAATGCTGTTGTTCTGTTTGAAATGCAAGGTCCAAATATTGTCTATATTGCTTTAAAGTCAAAGTTTTGAAACAAAGAAACAAATACACTTTCAAGTTTGGCATTGGAAAGAGCAGAGGGGTGGCTCTTTGGGAAGCTAGTTTTTCTGCAGGATGGTCTTGTCCTTGCTTTGTTAGTTCTCCTTATTATGGAACTCCTTAATATGGAACTCTCCATATTAGTTCCTTCAATATGCTTTATTTTTAAATGTAGGCACCCACATGAGAGAATTGTTCATTTTTATTTCTTTTTTTCCTTTTAGTTTAATGAGTAACCATCAAAACAGAAAAGGTGGATAACTGTAATCCTTTTAGCATTTAGGCAAACATCCTTCGGCAGTTTGCAGCCTGGAAGTGAACCTAGTTGCTGCTCTCACCTGAAGAATTCCATGTTGTTGGGCAGAACACATTGCTTCCCATCTTCCTTTGAAACATGATGTGGGTTTGGCATTATGCTGCAAAACCCTTGTCTAGTTTCAGTTTCTCAGACATCTCAGGGTAAGGCTGAGGACAGTATTTCTCCCCATAAGTTGGAAATTTCTAACAGTTTTTAAGATGTGGAGGGAATGTTTAATTTATAAGGAACATAAAATCTTAGACTTTTTAAAATTTAAAGTCAGTTAACCAACTTATTCTACGTCATTAGTTTTAGATGTAGTGTTCAATTATTTATCAGTTGCATGTAATACTTCAGTTGCTCATCACATCACATGCCCTCCTTAATGCCCATCACCCAATTACCCCACATCCTCACCTACCTTCCCTCCAGCAACCCTCAGTTTGTTTCCTAGAGTTTAGATTCTCTCATAGTTTGTCTCCCTCTCTGATGACTTCCCATCTGTCTTCTCACCCTTCCCTTATGGTCCTCTGCCCTCTTTCTTATATTCCACGTATGAGTGAAACCACATGATAATTGTTCCTCTCTGATTGACTTATTTTGCTCGGCATAATACCCTCCAGTCCCACCCATATCAACGCAAATGGTAAGTATTCATCCTTTCTGAATATTCCATTGCATATAAAACATATGAATGCTTATGACCTCACCTTGTTCATTTTACAAAACCGTAGATAGGTCCAATTTCTCTCTGATAGTCTTTGGCACATTTACATCTTGTCTGGAAAGCTCTAGAATGTTTTTCAGTGACATTTTCCTTCTTTCTGTCACTCATCTTCATCCCTGCTTTGACCCTCCATCTGAAACTCAAGATTTTCAGAATGGTGAAATTAGAGGAAAGTGCCCAAGTATTTGGGCATCTCTTCCTGCAGAGTTTGTGGTAGCAACCAAGCCAGGATCTTGGGGCACTGCTGGAATACTCTGACCTGGGACACAGAGGTTCTCAGCCTTCCCCTTGCCATGTCCTGGGATTTTGTTGTACAGAACTCTTTTTAAGGCTACACGTAAATCTCTCCTATACTCCTATTTTACATGCCTTATACCTTTTCGCATTCATCTATTCACTCATTCATTCAACACCTATTTACCAAGTGCCTATTTTTCACCGGGTACTGGGCTTGGTAGTCAGGATATAATGGTGTACAAACCAGACACAGGCCTTGCCCTCACTGATCTCACAGGCTAATTGAGGGGCAGTCATAAGAGCCACTGCAACTGAAGGAGGGGAGGGAGAGAAAGAGATATTATTCCATGAACATATATACAGAGTCATATGGAGCCACATGGAACTAATAGATCTAAGTTTCTTGAGGAGCAAGTTTTTGAGTGGAGATTTGAAAGTTAAGTGTGACTTGTTCAATTGGAGGCAGAGTTAGGGGAAAGAGAGTGTGTGAGAGTGTGAAAAGCATGTGCAATGACCCTGTGGCTGGAAAGGGTATATAGTTATAGGAAGGCTCTGGCCTTCTGTGAAGCCCAATCATGGCGAGTGTTATAGTTAAAGGAAGGCTCTGGCCATCTGTGAAGCCCAATCATGGTGAGTGTTCTAGCCCATGTTCAATGTTTTCTTCCTTACCTGGAAAATGGGAAGCCAAGGGAAGATTTAAGGTGGAAATCTGAGTTTTGAGATCATTCGGAAACCTTGAGGGAAGAGATTAGGCCAGGGCCAAGGAGGATGCCAAAGGACTAGTCCATGCAAAAACAAAAACAAAAACAAACTCCCCCCCAAACAAACAAACAAACAAACAAACAAACAACAAGTCTCTTGGGCTTGTAGGTTGTTTGCCAAGGAACTGTGAAAAAGTGAAGAGGTCTGATTAGTATTAGAAGAAAAAATGGACAGAGGTTGGTGATGGGTTGGTCATGATGTGTGGGTGGGAGGGGAAGAAAATGATACCAGTGTAGACCCTCAGTTTCTAACTGGCAAAACGGGATGCAGAGAGAACCATTCACAGAGGGAGGAGACACAGGGGGAGGGAAGAAGAGCAGACATACTGGGAGAAGATCATAAGGGCAGATTTGGACAAGTAGAACTTGAGATGCTCGTGTAAAATTGATGGTGCTGGAATCAATGGGAGAGAGCTGGGAGGTGAAATAGATTTTAAGGTCATTAGTGAGTGCCCAGTTGGACATTCACAGTTCTCCATGCAGGTCCCTTTTGACTAGCTGTGTAAAGGTGGGGAAATTGTCCGAGATGTGCAAACTTCAAACAGTAATCCCATGTCTAAATTCACTGTTGGTGAGAGAAGAATTGTAAGCCTTAGTGGTCTCCGCACTTATCTTTACTCATAAAAGTAGCTGACATAAAATTTTTAGTCTTAAACATTACAGAGAAGTATTTCTCTGTAAGCCTTTCTGTGTCTCAGAGAAATTCCTTCCACAAACGACACCACTTCATCTCAGTCCACACCCAAGAAAAAAATACATGGGAGCGAGCATGGTGATGGATTGAAATTGTATGTGTGGATTTAATGTGGGGCCTCTCCTGCTCCCAGACATCTTTACTAAAGTGTCTTGGAAGAGCTATGGTGTAGGCTTTCTTACTACATCATTAATATCCAGTTATTAACTGCAAAGGTTTTATTTTATTTATTTTTTTAAAAAGATTTTATTTATTTATTTGACAGAGAGAGACACAGTGAGAGAGGGAACACAAACAGGGGGAGTGAGAGAGGGAGAAGCAGGCTTCCTGCCAAGCCAGGAGCCCAATGCGGGCCTCAATCCCAGGACCCTGGGATCATGACCTGAGCTGAAGGCAGATGCTTAATGACCAAGCCACCCAAGTGCCCCATCTGCCAAGGTTTTAAAGGAACAATTTCTAAATTGTTAAAAAAAAAAACGCAAAATAGGCTGGTGGTGGGTATTAGGGCATGCATTGCAGGGAGCACTGGGTGTGGGGCATAAACAAGGAATCTTGGAGCACTGAAAAAATAAAATATTGTATTAAAAATGCAAAATGTATGCTACCTTTCAATGTCTTCAGGGATTTCCAAGCTGTTTAACATTTTGGAAAGATTGAGTTCTATAACATAACAAATTTATTCTTAAAGTTGGATCACCAATACGGAGCATATTATTACTACTACCACCACAATTACTGATCATCTGGCTAGACATTAACTCACTTAAACCTATTTGGTAAGTGGTGTTATTTCTCCCATTTCCCAGAGAGAATATTAATGCTCTCAGAGAGTAGAGAACCAGTGAATTCCAGGATAAAGATTTGAAATGAGGTGTACTTGATTCCAAAGTCAGTGGGCTTCAGCAGATATGGGTCTCACTTTTGGGGACTCAAAACATATTTTATTATTTATTTTCTTTTTCCTATAGGTAGTTCACTCTTTTCTAAGAACTAGTCCCTTCAAATGGACCTTTGTTCCATTTCTGCTTTATTTAAACAAAGTGTAGACTAGCCAAAAACAGGATTTTGAAAGTGATCTGTCAACCTGCTTCTTGCCTCCTTTTTCCTGAACTATGTCTATAAAGTATCTTGAAGATGGAAGATGCCATATAAATGCTATATATTATCTTCATCTGGAACCATGAAAGAAGCTGAGGGTTGGAGATGAATGAACTTTTGTTTCTGCAAAGCCGGATTTTTATTTCTTATCTGATATGTTTTGAGCCAGAACTCCTCCATGGTAAGAAAGATAAAGTCCTTGATTCTGAAAAATGACTTTGAGGGCTGGGTGGTTGGATAGGCTAGGTACTGTGCTGGGTCTTAGTCTTAGAGGTGGCAGAGTGGGAAGAGGGAGAGGGGGAGGAGAGGTTCTCCTTAGATATTTGTTTCAGTTGGGAAATGGGGACATTTTATATGTGGAATGTGATATTTACCATACATGGTGCTCTTTGCCCAGAAGGCTTTCAGAAGAATGCATTCTTGCTTTCTCCGTTGTCCACACCCACCAGTGATAATCAGCGCCACTTGGGTGATTCTGGAAGCCAGTCTGAACCAGCTACATTACTTAATAGTTGAGGGGATGGGTAGAAAATAGTTTCTCCATTGAAAACTATTAGAGGAATTTATAGGCTGTCGGGGTGTAATTAGTCATGAAAGATACTGGCAGGGGCATGAAACTAACATTCCTTTCTCATCTCTTGACCCTGCCTCCTTCCTTAAGTGGGAGATGTTCTCCGTGTCCTGGCATTCTTATTCTGTTGTTCTGCTCTTTGAATCTCTGCCCTGGATTAGTTTCTCTGAAGCCCAGGATGGTGTCCTCAACCTGTATTTCTGTGAATTCTGTTAATAGCTCCTCCTTCAGCTTGCTATTCTATTTGTTTCTTGAACTGCCTCCAGTTAGATGTGGAGCCATCTGAGCAATTATGCCAGACAGGCTTTCTGGCATTTTGTATTCATGTGTGCATAGATAGCAAGGCCTACGAACACATTTTATTAGTTAGATGCTACAGAAAGTCAAGTTTGACCTAGTTGGACACTATCAGCACTACTTGAAAGAATAGACTTATTTACTCATAACCATTTGAAATGTGTGTAATAACTATTTGTTTTCTTTTAGGAAAATGGTGCTCACAGAAAACTAATTCTCATAGAGACTTCTGGCTCATAGCTATTTATATCCCTCATGAAACAGTACCTATATTTAGTAGCACTGGAATGAATGCTTTAGAAATAATAATAGTTTTGCCCTTACTCAAAATGCTAGACCTAGAATTAGCATATGACCAAGCAATTTCACTCCTAGGTTTACACCCAGCAGAATTGAAAACAGGCACTGAAACAAATGCATGTATGTGAATGCTCAAGGAAGCACTATTCAGGTTAGCCAAAAAGTAGAAACAACCCAAATGTCATCAACAGATTAACAGATAAACAAATTGTGGTCTATATATACAATAGAATTTATTCAGCCTTCAGAAGGAATGAAGTACTGATACATTTACTATCATATGGATGAATTTTGAAAAAATGAGGTTAAGTGAGAGAAGCTAGACCCAAAAAGTGAGATGTTGTATGATTCTATTTATATGATGTGTCCAGAATGGGTAAATCCATGGAGACAGAGAGCATACCAGCAGTTTTCAGGGCTGGGAATAAAGGGAAATAGGGAGCTAACTGCTTAATGAACATGGGACTTCTTTTTGGGTAATGAAAATGTTTCAGAACTAGATGGAAGTGGTTGCTCAACAAATATTGTGATCATACGAAATGCCACTGAATTATTTTCTTAAAATGGTTAATTTTGTGTTACATGAATTACACTTTAATGAAAACAAAACAAAACAAAACAAAACTACAGCAAACACCTGAGCACACGCTATGAACTAGGTACTGTGCTGGGCATTTCATATAGTTCTCTCTTGAGGCCCTATAACCTCTCTGTGAGACAGGTCATATATTCTTTCCATTTTACATTTAACGACGCTGACTAAAGCCCAGAGAAGTTAAGCAATACACTCTTCTTCTGACTAGCTTTCTAAAACCTTGAATTCCTAGAATTGAACACAGCAACTTGAAGAAACTTTGTTGGAGGTAGAGTCGTTTTCCAAATGCATCAATTTTGAAAGAATGCCTCTCATCTGTTGATGGGCACCTTGCCTCTCTGCTCTGAATTTGGGCACTGACTGGTAAGTGAGTTAGACACTGTGGTTCTGTGTTTAAAAGGAATGTGGCAAAGAACTAGTTCTGGATGGATGCAGAGGTCTATTTTAGAATTCTTTGGCCAGCAAGACTTCTTGGTGGAAATCTCCTGATTGGGAGTTCCCAGAGGGCAGGCAGAATGGTGTTACGGTGGATGCAGGGGATCATTCAAAGTGGCGTTTGGCTCTGTATTCATACTTGACTTATCAGGTTTCCTTATAAATTTTTCATTTATAAAATTTTAGCATAAATCTCATGGAGTCAGTGACTAGGGATTTAACATTCTTCAAATACATGGAGGGTGAGATATCTGGGTTGATATTTGCATGACCTGTTTTTTTTTCCCTGTGATTTACTGACATGATTTTAAGAAGACTTTACTAGTAACACCTGCCTATCATCCTGGGGTACTTTTTTCATTCTTCGTTCATTTACTCACTTGCTCATTCATTCATTCATTCAGGAAATCATTCACTTATTTATTCATGAACTCATTCTTTTCTCACTCATTCATTAACTTGTTCATTCAATCTCTTATTCATTAACTCACTCATTTATTCATTCACTAACTCATTCACTCATTCACTCACTCATCCACTTACTGTCACTAGCCCACGAACTTACACAATCCTTAACTCATCACTCCCTCATTCCTTGATTGATGGAATCATTCAATCTACATAAACAATACATGAAAAGTTGCTGGTAAAGTGCAAACAGTGTAGAAATATATCCAGCAAGAAGTGAGAAGCCTTTGGTACTGAGCTTCTGGGCTTCCCCTTTGCTTGGTATGTAGGCTTCAAGCCTTCTTCCAGACATTTATTTTATATATGGATGCACACTGTAAGGGTTTTTCCTGATGTTGTATATATAATCATAATGGGTTCCTATTCTGGAAAGGCTTTTGTAAAAAATGTTTTGTTTTTTGACTTTTAAATCTATTTTTAAACATTTTTTAATTTTTTTGTTACTTAAATTTTTTTCCCAGTGTTCCAAGATTCATTCCCCATTCCCCACACCCAGTGCTCTATGCAATAGGTGCCCCCAGTACCCACCACCAGGCTCTCTGATCCCCCCACCCCCCTCCCTCCAATTCCCTCAGTTTGTTTCTGTGTCCAAAGTCTCTCTTGTTTCGTTTCTCTCCCTGGATTACCCTACTTCCCATTTCCTTTCCTTCTCCTATTGTCCTCTACATTACCCCTTATGCACTGCAAGTAAGTGAACCCATGCGATACTTGACTTTCTCTACTTGGTTTATTTCACTCAGCGTAATCTCTTCCAATCCAGTCCATGCTGCTACAAAAGTTGGATTTTCATCCTTTCTGATGGAGGCATAGTATTCCATTTTATTGTAATAGAATTTTTCCAGTTATTCCAGAAATTCCCTCACTCTCACCAAAAAGTAATCACTTTTATGGTTTTTATGGTATTAAATTTGTTGCATCTTTATGGTTTAATTAAAAGTATGCAGCCCTATACATCATAGATTTGTCTATTAAAAAAGTTTTTATCGATAAACTTGAAGCACCAGGCCCCTTAAACCTGTGGAGTATCCCTCAGGCTGAGTTTTGCTGATTGTACTCTCACTGTGCAGGTCAACATGCTCCTCTGTTCCCTGTCCTATCAATTGACAGCTGGATCCAGAGGTCTTACCAGATTCAGGTCAGCCCCCAGGAGAAGTGATTGCAGGTGGTGTTATGTTCTTCTGTCATGCACCTGCCCTTTCTCCCCTTGTTTTTAATGTTGGTGGATGTGATGCATGTCACCTAGATGCATTCATGCGTCCAAGTCTGCAGAACAGTGATGTTCTAAATCCATCATTTTGTTTCCATTTATTCACTGGGTTAATTTTATAGAGATATGCTTCCTTTTGTCCACTATTTGATTATCGAGTAGTTTAGATCATACAGGAAGTAATATACATGTTCAGCAGTTTCCTTTTGCTTAGTTTTCAAGATCATGTACCAGTTCTTTGTCATCCTCAAAAATTTATAAGTCAGGTTTTTTAAACATGTCATCGTGAGATCGTGAGTTTACATATATTTGATGAATTCTAATTTCTTGCAATTCTCATCCTTATGGAAGTTCACGTTGTCCCATCTGTGAGCCAGAGAAACTCTTCCACCTAGACCTCTGTGATCAACTGCTCTTGCGTAGCCTTGACATGAGTCTAGAACTGGGTTGGCCACTGTTTCTAGGTTTTTTCAGTGGTCAGAGCTAGGAAAACACACACACGTACATGTCTGTCTCTCTTATCTCACTCTCTCATTACCTGTCATCTGTCTAGAAATAGATAAAATGTCATATTCATAAACACCAATTTCTTTAAAAAATTTTTTTATTTAAATTTACTTTAACATATAGAATAGTATTAGTTTTAGAGGTAGAGTTTAGTGATTCACCCATTGTATACAATACCCAGTGCTCATTACATCAAGTGCCCTCCATAATGACCATCACTTAGCTAAGAAATGGGTAGAAGACATGAAGACACAGTTCTCTAAATACATACAAATGGCCAGCAGACATGAAAAAAATGCTCAACATCACTCGGCATCAGGGAAATACAAATCAAAACAACAATGGGATCCCACCGCACACCGTCAGAATGGCTAAAATTAACAACATACCCATTTCTAATTCAAATTGAAGACAATAGGGTTTTTAGTTTACCTCCTCTATGTTACACCTGTATTGCCGTTCTTTCACACCAAAAATCTTAATTCCTGAGCGAACAGGATTAGACTATCCCATAATTACTCACTTGCTTTATTCCTTGGTATAAACACAACAATCTCAGAATAACAACATAACAGCATAACCAGCAATCGTAATTCCTGAAAACAGGTAACTTCATTTTATTACATGTTATTCCTTGTCCCTCCATTTTTTATGGCTTTCCTACATCCACAGTCAGATCTGTATTTACATAGTCATATTACCATAACGTTCTCTCTCTAAACTTTCATTTAGTCTTAATTCTTTGAGGAACTACATATTAAGTGCCCACCATCTGTCCTTATGTATATGCTTCTCTAGTCATTTTTGTTGTTTGAAGCATGGGCTTTAGTAGATTCCTCAGGAAGAACCCAAGGGAACAGTATTTTCTGAGTTTCCTTGTGATAGAGACAGTTTGTCACTGCTCTTTACATACAAGGATTGATACTGCTGAATGCATGAAAAATGAGCGCCATGTGTGATCTGGGATTTTCTTTGGCTCTAAGGGACACTATTTGGATAACTGGCAAAGTTAGATTAAAGTCTGTATAATAAGTCTGAACAATTGCTTGTTAATTTTCTTGACATGATGTTGTGGTTGTGTAAGAGAGTGCTTTTGCTTTGAGGAGACTAACTCAGCAGTTAGGGATAAAAGTACATCATGCCTGCAAATTACATGTCTACACATGCATGCACACACACACGTGCTTGCAATAAAACGTGCTATTGGGGGAATCTAGGTGAAAGGTATATGGGAATTCTGAATTCTTTACACTATTCTTTAACTTTCCTGTAAGTCTAAAATGATGTTAAAATAAAAAACAACTTATTTATATAAACATGCATTTCTCAACAGGCTCCTAAATGTGTACGTATCTCTGTTTAAGCTAGTATCCATAATTTTACAGTACAATTTTATGGATCTTTTGAGTTATATTTCTTTCAAAGATAAACAGTAGAAACTTCTTATGTTGTTTAAGGATTTGTACTTGGCAAAACAAAATATGGGGTACTAAGGATAGGTCCAGAAAATATGCAGGAGAGAAAAACATAAATGTCTTGTTTGTAAGGAAGAAAAATTCAATGACAATGCAAAAATACAGAGGTTTCATCTTGATTCATTTTGCATAGATGTCAATTTCTGCCACATTTTTTTGATTTTTAACCGAGACCTTGATCCCCTTGTTCTGCTAGTTTTTCCTTTAAAGACAAATAAAAATGAACAGAGCTATTATTATTTTGCATTGAGTGTCCCAAGTAGATTTAGATTGGTGATTTCAAAGCAAACAAACAAGAGACAGATGTAATGGAATTTCATAACTAGATGGGCTTTAGGGTGTATCAATTTTCTTAGGCAAGTTCATAAAAAAACAAGTTTCTCCCCTCATACTCTGTCCGTAGGGACTAATGTTCTAAAAAGGGAGAACAATTTTCCAGTAAAATTAACTCTGTTGAATATGTGATGGATTTTAAAGACATTCCACTTTTGTGCTATTTTTTTTAAAGCTTGTGGGGACAAACCCCTATGTAGCTAGTGGGGGACCTCCCTGGTGGTTGTGTTCTTGTCTGATGTTGTGGACACAGGTGGATATAAGTGCCCTCACACGTGAATCTCTTGGTCCAAAATACTTTCAGCCTTTCCACTAGATGGCAAGTTCTGCTTGAAAAGGGGAAGTACCTCTTAAAGATATGAAAAAAATTTCTGTCATTTGGGAGGGCAGTCCCCAACTTACAAGTGAATTGTCTTTGCATATTGTTTCTGTCAGTGGCTTAAAATTTAAAAATTTTTCTGTCAGTGGCTTAAAATTTAAAAATTGCCTTTTTCTACGGACACACCACAGTTATGTTCTCACGCCAGCTGACTAAATTTACCAAGCCCACCATGTTAATTTCTGTAGCAATCCTACAGTCCCTAATTACCAGGTGTGACTGTGTTCTAGAACTGTGGCTCTCAACTGGGCCACAGAAGGCACTTTCTTTTTTCTTTTTTTTAATAATTTATTTTATTTTATTTTTCAGTGTTCCGAGGTTCATTGTTTATGCATCACACCCAGCACTCCATGCAATACTTGTCCTCCTTAATACACACCATCAGGCTCACCCATCCCCTACGCCCTCCCTTACAAAACCCTCAGTTTGTTTCTCAGAGTCCAAAGTCTCTCATCTTTCATCTCTCTCTCTGATTTACCCCAGTTCACATTTTCTTTCCTTTTCCCACTGTCCTCCATGTTACTCCTTATGCTCCACAAGTAAGTGAAACCATATGATACTTGACTTTCTCTGCTTGCCTTCTTTCATTCAGCATAATCTCCTCCAGTCCCGTCCATGTTGCTACAAAAGTTGGGTATTCATCCTTTCTGATGGAGGCATAATATTCCATTGTATATATGGACCACATCTTTATTATCCACCCGTCTGTTGAAGGGCACCTTGGTTCTTTCCACAGTTTGGTGATTGTGACCATTGATGCTGTGAACGTTGGGGTATATGTGGCCCTTCTTTTCACTACATCTGTATCTTTGGGGTAAATAAATACCTAGTAGTGCAATTGCAGAGTCATAGGGTAGTTCTATTTTTAATTTTTTTAAGGAATCTCTACACTGTTTTCCAAAGTAGCTGTACCAACTTGCATTCCTACCAACACTATAAAAGGGTTCCCTTTTCTCCACAGCCTCTCCAACACTTGTTTCCTGTCCTGTTAATTTTGGCCATTCTGACTGGTGTAAGGTAGTATCTCAATGTGGTTTTGATTTGAATTTTCATGATGGCTAATGATGATGAACATTTTTTCATGTGTCTGTTAGCCATTTATATGTCTTCTATGCAGAAGGGTCTGTTCATGTCTTCTGCCCATTTTTTGATGTGATCTTTTTTTTTTTTTTTTTTTTTTTTTTTTTTTTTTTTTTTTTTTTTTTTTTTTTTTTTTTGGTTGTTGAGTTTGAGGAGTTCTTTATAGATCTTGGATATCAGTCTTTTGTCTGTAGTGTCATTTGCGAATATCTTCTCCCATTCTGTGGGGTGCCTCTTCTGAAAGGCCCTGCTGGCTGCTTATCTAACTCACTACACAAATTCCCTGGAGTGTGATCTTTTCATGCTACTCCTCTACCCAAGGGTGTGCGTGCTCCTTGCTGGCTACCAAATATGTCTGTTCTCAAGACCTTCCACCACATGCTCCATTTTTCCTGTCCCACTGTGTGCTATTTCCCCACATGGGCACATGCTACCTAAAGCTTTGCCTGAGTCCCACCCTTTCTGTTTTTCACCTTTGCTTATGTACTCTTGGCACCCAGAATCCAATTCCCATTTGTGTTGGCCTAAGACGTACTTCTTCTTTGCTGGCTCCTGTCATATGCCACATCCTTTCCTGATTTCTCCTCATTAGCACTTACCTCTCCCTTCTGTATCTATTCTTATCCTACTATTATCTTACCCATTGTATGACATATAGTATTGTCTTTATGGGGTAATATTTTTTTTTTGTCTATTAGTGAGCCCTGGGCCTACCTGCGGGGGGGCAGGGATCCTTGTCTTATCTACCCCTGAGGATCCTAGCACTGTGCTTTGGGTACATGTCTGCTCAACAAATTCTGGAGGTGTTGGATTGTTTCCTTGCCCCCACCCCACTGCCACATATACTGAGAGGGGATGGGCAGCATGTTCAGGTGCCAGTAGGAGGCCAGAGAAGGGAGCTGTCTTTGTTTCTCTCCAAACATTAATGTTCACAGACAGCTAAGTGCTGTCTACCTTTGGCTTTGAGTCAGATATAATAAAACAAAATCAGCCATTACGAGTAATGCTTTTTAAATATTATTGTAAGCCTCACAAAAGATGTTTGCTATCCCTGACTGGTGTCAGATACAATAAATATAATTAATCTCTGGAAACACATAGATGAAATTACTTAAATCATGGCTTTAGTTTATTTCCAATCCTCTGAATCTCCTGGGCATAGAGCAAAGCACGTGGCTCTTTGCTGCTGGAAGAACCTCAAGCCCTTCTCCTGGATTTGGCTATGGGGATAGTTGTTCTTTCTGGCCATTTTAAACTTGAAAGTGGAAAATGTAGGGCTCTCCATATCCCATCCCTTGGGGACTTACTAAAAGAAAGTTTATTTGTGTAGGAGAGGTGACCTCTCCTTTCCTCTTTGACTGTGTTTTCATATCTAATAAAGTCAAGAGTGGATGTTGCAGCAGCTTCCCTTAGGATAAATTCAATGAGACCACAGTCCTGGAGGTGAATGGCACCCAGTGCTTTCCTTCAACTTAGTATCACCAAATTACTCTTGCTGTGGGTCATTAAGGCTTTGGAGCTATACTGTAAACACCACTGACCTGATGAGTTAGAGGGAACCTTAGATCTCATGCAGGCCAATAGTTGCATTTAATAAATAAGAAACCCAGCCTTGGTGAGCTGCTACATCTTGCTGGGGCCACATCTTGTCGGAGTGTCTGAGGCTGGGTGAGAATAAGCTCTCTGTTGGAGACAAAGACCATGAGTTGTGGAGAATCAGAATTTAATGTTCCTGGAATGGAAGGTGTGTATGGTACTGGCGAGTGAGGATGGGGAAGAGTGAGCAGGAGGAACCAAAGCCCAATGGGAAAATGTTCTTGCTGACCTCTAAACAGTGCGAGTTTTATGGCAGGTGTGGGGAACCCTAGGGAGGTACCTTTAGTTTCCTACAAAACAGAGACTTCCCTGCTTAAAAACCTTAGTAGGGTTTTCAGTGACATAAGTTTTCAGTGCTTCTCTGCCGTGTGCTCCCCTGGCTTTCGATTCTCCTTCTTTTCTAGCAAACCCCATCTGGAACACAGGCCATTGCTCACACTTGATGGGGATCACCACAGGAGGAAAGAAGAAGATGTGTGTATGTGTGTGGGGGGGTAATCAGCTTATTTGCAAGAATTTGTCACCTTCACCTCTGGAGAGCTGGAACTTTGAAATGATAGTGTTTATCAGCCTTTTACGGTACTTATGAGACATCTCATTTCCCTTAATAATCCTTATTAGCCAGAGAATTTATTGTTTGGCACTGACTTAAATATATGTTTACTGAATTTTCCAGTGTTAGAGCTAGCGAAAGGACTTAGTCTTCCTGGACTCCTCTTGTTGTTATAATTACAATGGTAAATCTTCGCTGACTGATTTGAGGAGGCCATTGAACTTGAGAGTAACAATTACTGAACCAAATGTTTACATTAGGGCACCCACAATTCATCGAAGTGCTTCAACTACATAATTAATAGGACCAGCTAAAATTCTACATCATTGTAATAATATTTACTCTGAAAACTCACAGTTGGACTACAGTTTCTATTGCAAGCTTCACTGACATCAAGGAATTTTAAACTTCCTTTTTGACAGGGAGGTTTATTAGGGCCTTATTTTGGCAGCCAAAACACAGCTCCTCTTGCAGATGTGCATTGAATTCATGGACTATTGAGGATTGATGTTGGATTAGAGTTGATCTATCCAGTTGTTTCTAAACCTGGATGAACCACAGAATCTCCTGGGTGGGAGGGGAGTGTTCAGAAATCTGGATTCTGGGGCTCCACGTCTGGGAGCCTGATTCAGGAGGTAGGGAGGAAGCAGGACATTGTCGACAGATTTTCTTAAATGCTCAGGTTATTCTTTCAGTTATGAGAACTGTTGATCTCGTTTTGAGATCATACTGAGGGTTACAAGACTGAAATCATTGGCAAGGTTAAAACAATCCAGCGGCCTCCTCAGTCTCTCTGAGTGGAGCAGGAATGGGTACCATGGACTTCTGGGAAAAACTTTTGGCAATAAAATACTTTTGTTAAAAACGTACCCAATTTCGGGGCGCCTGGGTGGCTCAGTTGGTTAAGTGACTGCCTTCGGCTCAGGTCATGATTCTGGAGACCCGGGATCTAGCCCCACATCGGGCTCCCTGCTCGGCAGGAAGCCTGCTTCTCCCTCTCTCAGTCCCCTTGCTTGTGCTCCCTCTCTAGCTGTGTTTCTCTCTGTCAAATAAATAAAATCTTAAAAAAAAGTACCCAATTTCAACTTAAAAAGAGTCACTTTCACAGTGTTTCTGAGAGGGATTCTCTGGCCATCCTTATGGAAACTCTCAGGTCTTTGTTATAAATGAAGATTCCTGGGATCTCCTGTAGCCTCATTGTATTACGGGCTCCGAGAGTGGGGATCAGGAACTATATTTAAAAACACCATCAGGTGTTTTTGATGCACATTAGTTTGAGAGTCATTGGTTGTTCTATTTTTCTTTCTTCCTTTTTTTCTCTCTCTTTCTTCTTTTTTCCTTCTTCCCTTCCTCCCTTCCTTCCTTCCTTCTTTCCTTCCTTCCTTCCTTCCTTCCTTCCTTCCTTCCTTCCTTCCTTCCTTCCTTCCTTCCTTCCTTCCTTCCCTTTACTCTCTCTCTTTTTCTTAATATCATTGCCTCTTCCTTGATCATGGCCCACAGCCAGTGCCAATCCTCAAACTCATGGGAACTGAAATTCGCAAATATGGACACATCCATGGCATGATCCCCTGTCTTCCTTGTGCTGTTTAGCACTGTTGACTGCATTTTCCTGAAATTCTTGATCTGGTGATTTCTATGTACATGTCCCCTTCTCTTTACCATCTTCTATATCACTATGCCATCCTCAGACTTGCCTTTTCCTGGATTCCTCTTCTTCCACCTGCCCCTTGTGGGCAATCACATGTCCTCTCTTGATTCCATTATGATCACAATGATGATTTCTAAATGTCTTTCAGCAGATTAGGCTCATTTCCTGAGCTTTGAACCTGTCTACAAATAGCCTGTTGAGTACCTGCAGGTTGGATGTTCACAGTGCCCTCAAATCCACATGATGGAATGGAGCTTATGATGTTGCCCCACCACCTGGTTCTCCTTCTGTCTCCAGCACTTGAGTCAATGGTGTTGCCACTCATCCAATCACTACCCTAGACTCTTGCCTCTCACTTCACCTCCATCCATGAGCAAACCGTACTGATTTGAACTGTTAAATATACCTGAATCAACTACATCTTAATAAAGTTGGAAAATATATACCTGAAATCTATTGTCTGTTCTCTCTCCCAAATGCCTCTGGCTCAGCCCAGACTTTCATAATCTCTCATTCGAACCTTGATACTACCTTCTGGCTTAGTTTCTTCCTGCCAGTTGCCAGAATGATCTTTGTCACCGGAATGATCTTTTAAGCATCTTAGCACACCACCCCTCCTTCTTGAACCCTTCGTAAATTTGCATTGCCTTCAGGATAAAGCCCCAAATCTTTAGTTTGCTGCTCAAGGTCTTCTAAGCTCTGCCTGTTACTCTGCTTAGCTTCTATTCACCTTGTCGTTCCCTTTCCCTGGATTTTACATTCTAGCCATTCTGAATTACTCTGCTCCTTGGTGCCTTGAGGCATTTTCAGAGGAAATTTCCAATACCTGGAATGTCTTTCTTTCACTATGTCCTCTTTCTCCCTCTATCATCCAATGAGTTCTTACTTGTTCTTCTAGATGCAGCTCTTCTCCTATGAAACCTTGGTTGACCCTCTGACAGGGATGTGGCCCCTACATTGTGCACCAACCCACCGTGCCCATACCTCCATCATAAATCTGTGTGTAAGGACTTTGTGTGCCTACTTCCCATCTTTAACTTGATTCATCTATTACCTCCAGTTCTTATAATCATGACTGGTTTATAGTACATACTTAATTAACACTTCTTATATGAATGAATGGATGAATTATTCATACCATCTGACTTTTAGAACCATATGTCATGTAAAAATCTATACTTATATTTTAGCCATTCTTCCAACTTATAAAACGCATGTCATGAATTAATGCATTGGCAGTAGAGTTCCTAAAAATAACTGTGCATTCTGATTAATTGACTCATGTTACCCAATTAACTTACCCATTAAGGGGTTAGCTAGAAGCTGGAAGTGAAGCAAATATATTGTGGCATGGATCAACATTAAACCAAGTCTCTTTTGCAGTTGATAGGAAGGGGTTTTAAAAACAACCAAGGTTACTAGGCATTACTTCATCTTTTACAGAATATTGGACATTTTTTAACCAGAGGAAATCGTATTTCATCCTGGTAAGTAAGAATCATGATAATAATGGAAAACAAAATTATTCCAACATTGTAACTGAAATTATAGTGTTGACTGTAAGTAAAAAGAAGTTTGAGATGCTCAAGTGGATTTTTCTTTTTTTGGTCCTTCTTTTGCCCTTGCAGCATTGGCATGAAGGAAGCTGTGACTGGTTGGAACAGGGTCCCGTTACCAGTCAGGGAAGAGTGTTGAGGGTGAGATCAGTAGTGGTGGGGTGGAGGGGCACTACATTAGTGATGCATCCTGGGAAATAATGAAGTTTGAACACAACACATGTAGACTTGTCTCTCTAGGCCAGGCATGTTGATTTCTGTTTAATATAGCCTATGCTTTTCAACCCCTCTACAACTCTATGAAGTTATTATAGATTTCTTAATTCTACAGGCTTAGGAGCTGTGAATTGATTCTCAGGGTGCAGGAAATTGCATCTGAGTGATTTCATCATTTAGGATTCAGGAGGATGTGGTGATCAGTTTCCCTGAATTCAAAAGGCAAGAAGATATGACTTGCAATTCTTCTGTCCTCTTGTCTCTCATTATTCTTTCTGTCCCTTGATTCTCTCAGAAGTCATAACTCTTGGGTTCCCATCCCTTGGCCAGATGGTATAGGCAGCTATACTGGGCCATGCAATTTCCCAGACCAGGGCAGCTGCACACCCTTTGCAGAGAGGCTTGTCAGCTGAAACTGTCTCTGGTAAGCTCACTGTGGGAAAATGGAGTATGGTGTCTGACCTTGAAATGCCCTTTCCCTCCAGCCCTGCTGGTTCTGGATAGATGTGACTTTCACATTATCAGGGCCTGACAGGGTGTTAGAATGGTAAGGGACCATGGCATCAGTTCCTCTTATTTCACAGATGAGGATACTGGAGCCTTGGGAGGTTAACTTGCTTGTCCAAAGTCCCAGCAGCACTGGATGTGGAATGTGAGTTTCCTAATACACCCAGGACCCTTGCCCCTACACCACCGTGGCTCTCCTCCTTGCCAAGTTCAAGCTCCTATACATCTGCACCATTTTTCTTCCCTGTTGAGCAGACAGTAGGAATCATTTATCAATTGGAGCCAAATTCACTTATGTTCTTCCAGCACCCAAGATCTGTACTTTTACCTTGAAGTTGACTCTTGTTTCCCATGCTTTCCAGAGGAGGGTCTCACAGTTAGGTTCTTAGTCTCCTTCCCATCTCTTTCTCCCAGTCCTCCCAGACCTTCTTGTCTTTTCCACAGCATGCCTTCCACACCAGTCTTCTGGTGCTCTTCAAACACATCTCATAAAATTTTCTCCTTTGCTTAAGCTATTTTCCCAAGCACACTTCTTTTGCCCACTCCTCATTCTGTGTTTTGAGCACTAATACGAATCATACTACTTTTAACAAGCTCTCTCTAACTACCTTGGCCCACAGGGGATATTTATGTAAATGGTCATCGTGTCTCTTTCAAAATTAAACATACCATGGCTAGGCTAGTGTTTGCCAGAGTATTTCCTAGAACACCTGCCCCTTGAATCCCATTTTCTCCATTCCCTTATAGGATAAGTCCATGGTTAAGTCTGTCCATGCGATGTTGATGTTTAATCTGCCTCATGGACATTCTTATTGCAAATTAACACACTAAAGGCTCTGAGAAATTCTGAATTATAGAAACTGTATTAGCTCTTTAAACCCATGTACCTCCCAGATTTAAACCCATGTACCTTCCAGTTCTTGGAAACTTTCATTTGTGTGACACTGTTAACATTCTATTGAATGTGTTTCGGGAATGCTTTTCTAGGAAGTTTATGGCACACAATTGAAATCTAGAGGTCTTATCTTCATAGTAATATTATAAGTTTTTGTGCTTCTTTATCTCTCCCCAGTGCCCAATGGAATGTTAATTTCTTTCTTTCTTTTTAAAAATTTTAAGTGGTGGCAAAGGGCTAAGGGAGGTTTGCTAATCTGCCACTGTGGGATCCTGGTGCAGAAAAGAACTTTTTATATAGAGATATGACAAAGATGTAGAGTGGTCAGCAGGAAAAGCAGAGATTGTTCAGGGATGAGGACAACTTAGAGTATAATGTTGTCATGGGCCATAAGAGGGACTGGGTCTAGAAAGGCCAAATAGACTGTCAGAAAAATATCTGTGGAAAAGTTGTGATTTGAGAAATACTCATTCAAAGAAAGGCAAGTTTCTCTAATGTAAGTGAACTTCTCCAAGTCCTAGAGAGTGAAAAACAATCTGAAGATGGAGAGAGGGAGAGAGAGAGGAAAAAAAAAAGTGGAACAGAATGGATGGTTATAAAACACTCATTTTATTTCAGTTTCAAAACTTTCCTGGGATGAGCTCCCAGATCCTCACCCTGCTACCAGGAGCTAAGGCTTCAGTTGTTAAAGCTCTTTTCTTGCCAAAACTTCCTTCTTTTTCCCTTTCCTGCTTTGTGTTTCAGTAATGGCCTTAAATAACCCTGGATCTTTATCAGTTTGAGTTGATTTTGTTCAACTTGGTTCACAAGCTATTTATTGAGCACTTACTGTGTGCCAGGCTATGCTGGGGCTTCAAAGATAAACAAGACAGTCTTTTTGCATGGGTATGTTCTAGCCAGGGGGTGGGGAGAGGCAATATCAGACATATGACAGGTAGTTTAAAGATGGTGCCAAAATAAAGAACAGGGAGGCACATGCTCAAGTCCGGGGGCTCTAGTGACTATATCCACAGGGCCACCTTCTCCATTAGGCTGAGAAGTATAGTGCTGAGGGCCCATGAGATTTCTAGGGGCTCATGAAGATGTTTTCATTTTTAAAAAATCAGAAATAAAAATCGAATATGATCCAGCCTGGATTTTCTTTATCTTTATCCCAATACAGTCACAAAGTAATTTTGAATATTTTTTTACAGGCCAAAGTGCCCAGGGCCCAATCATATGTGACTGTGTTAGTTTCCTGGGGTAACAAAGTACCACAAATTGAGTGACTTAGACAGTAGGGATGTATTTTCTCATGGTTCTGGAGCCCAGAAGTTTGAGATGATGAAGTGAGCAGTGTTGGGTGGGTTTCTCGTGAGGCTGTGAAGGAGACTATGTTCCTGGCAACTCTTTTAGCTTCTGGTGCCTCAGGTGCCCTGTAAACTGTAGATGGCTGTCTTCTTGTGTTTTCACATCTTCTTCCTTTGTGTGGCTCTCTTTCTTCATATGACATTCTTTTTTATAAGGACATCAGCCATATTGGATTAGGGGCTTGCCCTATGGCAGCACGACCTCATTTTAACTGAACTAATTACATCTACAACAGTAGTATTTCCAAGTAAGGTCACATTCTGAGGTTCTGGGGGTTAGGATTTCAACATATGGATTTGGTAGTGGTGGTGGTGATTGGGAAGAGACACAGTTCTACCTATCACGGTGACCCTGGTTCCTGGGAGAATCCATGCTTCTCCCCTCCTGTGTGACCACTAGGCAATGCTTGAAGTGAGTCCCATTGCTCTTTGTGGTTATAGGTCCCCTCATCTCCCTTCCAAAGAAATAAAACAAGGAAGTTTTTCTTGTTGATCAGAAGACCACTGTGGAAAAGTTATATTGCAGACTTGATGGGAACATCTTTTTATTGACTTAACTTCAATTCAAAGATGTCCAGATTCAATTATTATTTAGAAAAATAATGTTTACCCTCAGGAATGCTGAGCATGACATCTTTATAAAGTTAAGCCTTCTTGAACTCAAGTTCGGTAGTAAACTCCTCTGCATGCGCCATCTCCAGATGGGCTGGCCTTGGTGGGTCCCAGGATGCTGGGATGGAAGTCCCCAGGTTGTATTGCTGTGAGCTGTTTTCTCCCCATTTCTCAGGAACAGGCTCTAAATCAGGAAACAAATGCCAGGAAGTGGTGATAAGGATTTTGAGGAAATGGCGCTCTTCTGGTTTCCACTCTAGTGTCCTCAGGGCTGGGGTCTAGAAGGGGCCAGAGCACATTTCTCACAGGTACCATGTGCTACTTTGGGGAAAAGGCCAGGCAGTCACCCAGGCACAAACCTGGCACAATTCCACCACAGCCTGTTTTGAATTTGCATTTCAAACTCTGCTTTCTGCCCAGGCAGTTCCAGGGGACACTGTCTTCTTCCTCCCAGGCTGTGCAGGCCTGCTCAGCTGGTGGTGGTCTGAGGCCAGCCAATGCTACTTCTCACTCAAGTCCCGCCAACTCTGCAAATTCTTCTGGGTGTCTGGTCCTCATTAGGGTTGGCTGAGTTGACAGCTTATAGTCTCTTTCTGAAGTGCCACCTCACCTGTGGTTGACCAGATGCCCCCATCTTCACTTTTGAAGAAAAGGCCACAAGGGACTGCTCAGGCATTTGCCAGAACTTGTCCTGTGGGCTCACATGCCATGCAACTCGGCTGCTGCTGTCACCACCTTCCTGTCTAGGAGGCCAGCTCACCACGGGCCTCTCTTCCTTGCCTAGGCTTTGCCAAACTCTCTGGACAGCAGCCATCTTGAGTTTGTTCCTGGAGCCCATCGACTGTCTGGGTTCTCTCACAGGTTGTAAGAGAAACAAACCGAAAATGTGCTAAGTCCTTCATCACCTCCTTCTTTTTCCAGCTTCTCATTTGAAGTTCTATGCATATTTCCAGACTTGTACTTCTTAGTATTTTTCATAAAAATAACTTTGTGGCAACGCTAGGTAAATATCTTAGCTTTACAGTCTTTACAATCAGATCTATTGCAACCAGAATGGAGCGGCTGTAATTAAGAAAAATACACAGAATAAAGGTTTTAAAATGTCCCTCCTCCTTTTTTTTAGAGCATCTGAGCTGTTTTGCTATTAACAGGGGGAAATATTTAGAAAAATCCAGGGTATTTCTAAACATCTAACTGTTCAGCTGGGTAAAAATACAATCTAAGTATTTCCTTTCAAATTTGCATCACTTTATGATTAGTCAGGGCTTTTGAAGTATGAATATCTTTTTCCAAAATGTTTTCTATTACAGCTGTGTCTTTTTTTTTTTTTTCAGTGACCCAATTATATGACTCTTCGGCATGGAAAAATTCACGTTATTAGTTTAAAAATACATTGTTGAATGTCAATAACAGGTTTTGTAAGGTTGTGTTTCACAAACTTTTATGGAGTTTGATTTTGTCCTTTTGTTCTAGCATGTAGGAAAACAGGGCCTTGGTGAGGGTGTTTAGGGTCTTTTTTTTTTTTGTGGTCTATAAGGTTATATTCATAGAAAATCCAAGCTTTAGGTGTCCCCAGTACCCACCACCAGGCTCTCCCATCCCACCAGCCCCCTCCCTCCAAGTCCCTCAGTTTGTTTCTGTGTCCAAAGTCTCTGTTGTTTCATTTCCCTCCCTGGATTACCCTAGTTCCCATTTACTTTAAAGATAGAGCTACCCTATGACCCTGCAATTGCACTACTGGGCATTTACCCCAAAGATACAGACGTAGTGAAAAGAAGGGCCATATGTACACCAATTTTCATCATAGCAATGGCCACAATCGCTAAACTGTGGAAAGAGCCAAGGTGCCCATCAACAGATGAATGTTTAGGGTCTTTTGAGGCAGGACAGAGGAAGAAACTGGAAAGGGTGGTGAAAGCAATTTTTGAATGGACACTTTTTAAATGCATTCATCACTGTAAGGGAGTAAGTTGGCAATGGATGGAAACATTCCTGATTATTTGAACCAGAGCTGGTCTGGCTGTGGAGCTTCTTGATCTTGGATATTTAGAGTTCTTCTCATTTTCCTTTACCCTATGCTACAACCGTGAGTCCATCATTATCCATTTGCCCCTAATATCTTTTAACAGTGAAATCTTTAAAAGATTATTGAGTTTATTTCATTACCCAGGCATGTTCCAAGAGTTCTGGAAAAATGTTGCCTCAGATAGAATATAATCTGGAAGCTTACATTCCTTAGAATTTGCTACTCGGGAGATACTTTAGCACTTGGGTTCTTTAAAAATAAATTATTCATAGCTCCAATATTTTCTTTATAATTTGTTCCAACTAGTCCATCATCACTGAAGCAAGGATTTTGAAGCCAAGGTGTTTGCTTCCAAGTAAGAATTTAAAGAAAATTTAATGCTTGAGTTTTTTCCCCCTTATCTTTTCTGGGAGTAGATATATTGTGTGAGTGTTCAACACACCTGCCAAAGTCAACTTTTAAAATAGACATAACGTAAGACCAGCACACAGTTCAGCCTTGTTCCCCGGTGGAACTCTGTCTCTGAGGGTTTGGGTTCTATAGAATTGGTCTGCCAGCCATGAAACCTACAGAGATACATTTGTCAAGAAAGACAAATGATTGCCTCTTGTGTTGAGCCACCTCATCCATCAATGGCATCATTTGGTTCAACTTGATAAAAAATTATCGGAAGTGCCTTTTCCTAATGGCAGATGTGCTTTAGAAATGGTGCTTGCCTGGAGTGTGGTGGGCATGCTGTGTGCGATCTGCTCTAAGTCGTGCTGCTGGCCTCCTTGTAACCCTGGGCTCAGTAAACATAGCAACTTTCCCTGTGATTCTTCCAAGGGTCCTTGCCTCCATCGTCAGGGATTTTAAGGCACTGGGAAGTAAAAAGTCAGCTAGGATCCATATGCACCCTCTGAGATAACGTTTTGGTGACTTCTAGGCAGTGGATTTGTACCAGAAACCAAAACAAAGTCCTATAAGTATACAGGTAGTGTTCAGGATCAGTATTTAAAATTTGGCAGTCACTCACTGTCAGTATTTTAGGAAATGAAGTAAAAAATTAAAAACAAACAAACAAACAAAAACTGCCAACCGTCAAATCAGGAGAGGTTGAATGATCCACAGTGGGGATCTATATGTAATTTTATAAAGGAAGGAAATACTTTAGCTTCATCATACTTAGTTTCTTTCTTTCTTCCTTTCTTTGTTTTTAAATGTGATGTCTACCAGGCTTTAATAACTAAGTAGATCCACAGTGTTAAAGCTTGTAGTGGGTAGAATTGTGTCCCAAAAGTCTATGTTCAAGTCCTATCTCTTAGTACCTGTGAATGGAAACTTTTTTGGAAATAGAGTCTTTGTAAATGTTATGCATCAAGTTAAGGATCCCAGGATGAGATCATCCCAGATACAGGGTGAGCCTTAGATTCACTGACTAGTGTTCTTATCAGAGAAGAGTGGGTGGGGTTGAGACAGAGACACACAGAGGGAGAAGAGCATGGGAAGACCAAGATAGAGAATGGAGTGATGCATCTATAAGCCAAGAAACATCAGGGGGTGCTGGCAACTGTCAGAATTTAGGAGAAAGCATGAAAAAGATTCTCCCTCAAAGCTTCCAGAAAGAGCCAAGTCTCCTGACACCATGGTTTTCAACTTATGGCTTCTGGAATTGGGAAAGAATAGAGTTCTGTTTCAAATAACCCAGTTTGGGGTACTTTATTACAGCAGTATCCTAAGAAGCAAATACAGAGCTGTATGGGGTCTTGAAAACATCTGATCTAAGAGCCTCATTTTATTTTTGGGACACCACCCAATGACTCATCCCAGTTTACGTGATAGGTGCACCACTGGGCTCAGACTAGAAGACTTGATTGCAAACCTTGAGTTCAGTGTCCCCCCCCCCCCCCTTACCCACTTACAGCATCCAACATGTGAGAGGCATGGGGTCAGGTGTTAGAGCAAGTACAGAAGTAAGTCACACCAGCTTTACCATTAAAGAACTTCAAAGAAGTCATGGATTCAATTTTCTATAATACTGGTACAGGATGCTCTGTGATGTCATTAGAGGTTATAAATCTAAACAGGTGGGACAAGTTTGCATGATTGAAAAGATCAGAAAAGACTCATTTTGGAATTGGCCTCTGTGGTTGGGTTTTAAAAGATGAGATTTCAGCACGGAGATTTGGTGGGGAAAGAGGAGGGTGCGATGGTTGGTGCCTTCTCACTGCCAACTTAGTGAGGAACGCTCAGGAGTTGGTGGACAATGCTGTTGCTGTAGACCTGTGGAGGCAGGGCCTTTCAGCAGGCTGTGGGGGTGATGGTGCTTCCCAGCCCAGTGGGATGGAAGGCAGAGCATCAAGCCAGAAGGGATTATTTTCCAGGCTTAAGACTTAATGCTGCTTGCCTTGTTAGATTTTAGACTTATGGAGACCTGTCCTTCCTTCCTTCTTTCCTGTTTCTCCCTTTTGGAATGGGAAGGTCTACCAATGCATGTCCCACTGTTGTATTTTGGAAGGACATAACTTGCCTGGTTTCACAGGTTCATGACTGGAGAGAATTTTTGCCTCCAGATAAAGGTAGCTGGAGTCTCACACATACCTGATTCAGGTGGTATGTAGATGAGACTTGGGCTTTAGAGTAGAAGCTGGAATGAGTTAAGACTTTTGAGCCTATTGGGTTGGAATGAATGCATGTGAGAAGGACAGGAATTTTGGGGAGTCAGGAGCTGATGCAATGGGTTGAATGCTTATATCACTCTAAATTCATATGTTGAAATATTAACCTTCAGTGTGATGGTATTCGGGGGGGGGGGCGGCCTTTGGGAGGTGATTTGGTCAGGTCATGAAGGTGGAGCTCTCATGAATGTGAGGTGTCCTTAATTATTAGTGTCCTTAACAAAGGTCCCAAAGGATTCTTGCCCCTTCCATCACCTGAGGACATGATGAGAGACACTATCTATGAGCCAGGAAGTCCCTGACCAACACTGAATCTGCTCTTTCCTTGACCTTGGACTTCTCAGCCTCCAGAGCTGTGAGAAATTTCTCTTGTTGATAAGCCAGCTAGTTCATGGTTCCTGTTCCAATGGACTAAGGCAGCTAGCCGTTAAAGAGACACGGAATCAAATGTGAAGGAGAGTGAACTCTGGTCGCCTGTTGCTTCTCACTTCCTTCCAAACAGAATCTGGGTTTTGAGCAGGTGTCTCCTCTCTTCAGCACCATCTTGTGCCTTGGGGGAGGCTGACCTCACATCCAGGTTTGAGAGGTGGTTCAACAGGTAACACCAGTAATGCTACTCACCTGGCCAGTGCTTGGCTGAGTGATGGACACATGAGCGGATTTTGGCCAATGAAATGTAGGGGAAGTCTGGTGGGGGTTTGGGAAGGAGGGCATGCTTCTGGAAATGTCTCTACACCCGAGAGAAAGTACAGAAAGAAAACTCCCTTCTTCCTCTGGACATTAGAGTTTCTGGATGTGAAATAGAACTGGGGAAACATCTGTTGAAGATGAAGCTGATACTGGGAGGGGCCAAGATGGCACGACATCCCTGAACCCACCTATACCCTACTTTTGAGTTTCCTATTAAATGGCAGTAATATATTTCCTTATCTTCTCTGCATGTGGGAATCAATGTTTCTGTCACTCATTGATGAAAGCAGCAGGCCTTCCTGGAGGAATTGACACCTAGTAGGAGATAGACGGAAGGAGAGGGGGCTAGAGTGTTCCAGACAGAAACAACAGCTCTGTGGGGGCTTTAAGGGGAGACATGATCACCTCTGCGTTGGAGACACTGGAAGAAAACCACAGTCTGTCTGGAACAGGGAATGGGGGTGGTGATGTATGTGCAGGGATGGGGAAGAAGGAGGGGGAAGAAGGAGGGGGAAGAGAGAGGAATACGGCCAGAGGAGGGAAACAGGAGTCAGATTACAAGTAGCACAGAAGTTTGCAAAGACTCACGTGGGGGAGACATTAGGGTATGAATTATAGGTGGGGTATTAATTAGGGAATATTCAATTGGCTCCACTGAGACGTGATGAGATCCTGGCATCCAGTGGTGACAATGGTAATGAAAACCAGGGATGGATGTTAAAGACCCGAGGGAGGTAGAATCCATGGTATTTGGCAGTAGAGAAGCCGTGAGGGGAGACGGAGACACAGCATAATTCGTGCCAAGAATCTCGAGCAAGGGACTCAGAAGATGCGGTTCTCTGAAAGGCCAGTGAGGAGGGAGGACTGGGTGCGGTGGGCTGAGGTAAGGACAGGACGGGGGCAGCCATCAGCTGTGGGTTGTCTGCACTGAGCACCTAGATTCACGGCAGACAGGCGAGGACGGGCTGCAGCTCAGAGCTCTGTGGAACACCCACAAGACTGAATGAGGACACCCGTTCTGTCCCCTCCCAGCTCCCCCACTGGTGCAGGCAGGCCTTGGGCTCGGCCTTGGGCTCTCCTCGTGCCATCTCTCTGGGGTTTGTTCCCTCAGCCAGTCCTTGTCCTGCGTCTGTGTGGAGCCCTCGGACCCTCCTCTGTGCCTGGGTAGGATCCAGGGCTTTGCTTCTGAGTTCCAAAGTGCCCAAGTCTTGTAAATCAAAAGGCTTGGGTTTCAAGATGGTTGACCCTGCTCTTTTACAGTGTAAAGAACTATCTGGAAATGCCACGCTTTGTGTCTATACATTCTGCTGGGCTGATCTTCTCCAAGTGTCTGCTTTCAGTAGGTCGGAAGCCAGAGTTAATAAACCAGACTGTTACCTCAGCTCAGGTGTAGTCACGGAAGGATGGAAAAAGATGGAAAGGTGGCCTGCTGGGGTTAGACCTAGGGAACGAATTGGGTTAACCAGAGACAGAAATGGAGAAATCACTCTGCCCACGTGAAACCCCACGGGGACAGAGCGAGAGCTCCTCATAGTCCTCTGATTGTGCCTTCTGACAAGGCTCCATGTTCACTGGGAAGGTAGGAAAAAGATAGCTGCCTCAAGCCATTTGGGATATACAAGTTGGGGTACAGGTGGTTTGGGGCTGACATCCCAAATGCAGTGATGACCCCCGCTCCCCAGTTCCGGGAAGATGCGGAGGAAACCCTTTGGCACTAAGCAAGCAAACAAACACAGACCCAAACAAAACAACACGAGAAGTCTGCACCGAAAACTTTCCACTTGCAAACATGTTTTTGTCACTGCCAAAGGTTTAGGATTGCAACATTTGGGCGTCTTTGGCCCCAAACCCGAGGACTCTGCAGTTTTCCCAAAGCACCTAAAATAAAGAATTCCTTTTGGCAAAAACAGTATGTTTGTAAACAGAAAGCCTTTATTTTTGAGAAACTTTATTCCTCCTTAAATGTAGAGTATTCTGAATAAAGCCCCCGTGGCTATTTTCTGTCTGCTTCTCCCGCTCTGGATCGTCACTGGCAGGTAGAAAATATCTCTAGTTTGTGTGTATGTGTGTGTGGTTTCCATTAACTGGGTGTGTGTTCGGAATTTGTGATTGTCGGCCAGTTGCTGATTGCCTTCTGATGCTTGGTGAGAGAACGCTTTGCAGATGAGGTGTGGGATTCTTGCAGACTCCAGGTTTCCTGTGCCCTAGGGTCATGAAGCCGGAGCTTCCCAGAGATAGGGCCAAACCTTGCTTCTTGTCAGACCGACCCCACCCACCCCAACATTGAAACCTGGTGCAGAGCACATATATGAAGTTGGAGTAGCTTGTTTTCTAGCTTATTTGTAGAAGAACTTAGCTGCTGAAGATGAACTGTTTTTCCCTTTGAGGGGGCATAGGTGACGTCTTTCCCGCTATTTCGTACTAGCAGACCCTGGTACCACAGAAAGCTATAATAATCTCGATTGGGAGGATGGTGGCCTAAGGTCCTAGCTAACACTTAGAAATAATTCTCACTAAATAATCGAAATTTAAGATAGCCTGGTCTAATATTCTAAGATAGAAGACAGAAGTTGTGATATTTCTGGGCTTGGCTACAGAAAGAAGTGAATATATATTTATATATGTTTTTATTGAAGTGAAACTTAAATAATATGAAATTAACTATTCTAAAGAAGACAATTCAGTGGCATTTAGGACATGCACAGTGTTGTAACCGGTTCCCCTAATTTAGCTCCAGAACATTTTCATCACTCCAGTGTAAACCCTGCTAACCTGTCAAGCAGTTAGTTCCTACACATTCCTCCCCCAAGCACTGGCAACAACCAATCTGCTTTCCGTCCCTGTGGATTCACCTACTCAGGAAACGCCATGTATAAATGGAGTCATACAACATGTGGCCTTTTGTGTCTGTTTTTTTCCCCCCCTGAGCATCACGTTTTCCAGGTTCCTCCATTTTGTGAGGACATTTGTCCCCAAAACAAATCCTGTTGAAGAGCTGGTATGTCTCCTATTTAAGGCTGAGTAGGAATTTAGGAAGTGTTGAGATGAACCCTGATGGTTTTGAGGGCCTAGAAAGACTGTCTGAGGCTGTGGAGGCCAGCCTCTGCTCAGGGAAGAGGGAAACACGCTCTGTCTTCCAATTCTGTTTTACCTGGGCTCTGCCCTGGATGAAGTCCCCTGGGGCCCTCCAGGGATGAGGACCTTGGAGCAGGGTCATCTCCTGCTCATGGCCCTTACCATCTTCTTTCCAGCCCTGCTCCTCACATGAACTGGCTCCCACTGCATGAATTCAGTGCAATCCTGCCTGGTGCTGGGTGGGTAGGTTCAACAGATCTTAGAGAAAATGGATCTCTTGGAAATCAAGGAGAAGACAAGTGGTGGGTTCTTAAACTTCCAGCACTTTTCAACTTGTTAGGGAGCCATGAGGTCTCATGGGATAGAGGTGGGAACACATGGTGTCTTAACACCTGGACAGGAAGAGGGTGCTGGATTCAGAGAGTACCTGGAAAAGATTATCAGTCATGAAAAGATTTTAGTGTATGCTTGTAATAAATTTGTTATAAGGATATAAACTTAAAATGATTTGCCATATGGCCTTTTCTCTTTTATGTTTTATTACTATTGTCTTTTCATTAAAAAAAAAAAAAAAAAAGCAAAGACCCAGGCTGACATCATTCCTACCATTATTATTGACTTTACCCATTTTGACGTTTTTCCACATTTTTATATCCTCACTATATTTTAAAAACTTTTTCTGGAGGTAAAATAGTCCATATTTCTAGGATTGGAATTCTCTCATTCTGGAATTGGAAACTTGAGTCTACTAATTTTAATAATTTTTCTGTCCTTAGTTGATCTTGCTGAAATTTAGAGCAGTTACTGTGAGCGGCCTTATTTAGTCACTAGGTGGCGCTCATATGCTATTGTAAATGGGTTCTGTCCTTGAAGTCAAAGAATTTGGAAAACTGTGTTCATTTAAGGTAAATACAGGAACTGGCCCTACAGTCTGTAGTGCTTTGTGGATTGCAGATTTTCTTCCTTTCTCTCTTTTCTTGACTGTCCTTTTCACTAGGGCATTATGACCAGGAGCGACTAAGTTTCAATACTACCTTTGCTGTTCACTTGCTATACGACCTTGAGTAAGCCCGTTAACTTCGGTGTTCTTAATAGAAAATGATGTTAATAACACATACCTCATAGGGTGGTTGTGAGAATAATAAAGTTAATATGTATTAAAGCGTTTGTGTTATATGTGCTTTTTAAAATATTGCTGTGTCTTTTTCTCCCCAGCTTCATGAGAAATAATTGACATTTAACATTGTATAATTTTAAGGTGTACAATGTGATGATTTGATACATGTATGTATAGCAAAATGATTACGAGAGATTTACATGCTTGCTCTATTATCGATATTATCAATATTTTTGCTCTTCACCGGGGCAGTGCTAATCACTTAGACAAATGTTTCCCATATACCAGTTCAAGGACTAGCAATATCAGAATCACTTATGGATCTTATTTAAAATATAGATTTATGAACTCCATATCTGAAGTTTCTATTTTAGTAATTTGGGGGAAGGGCTTAGGGATCTCCATTTCAAAGTTCCTCGAGTAATTCTGATGCTCAGCTAGATTTGGAGACAAGTGACATAGACTACCCAGGACATCCTGCTGAGGTATAAGAAGTTTATGCTACCTGGACACTGGCAATTTCTAATTCCCCTTAAACATGGGGATGGGCCACCCAAATCTCTGTCCCCTGGGAGGATTCCCGCTCACTGTTGTCTTTCAAGCTCACCCTGGGAATGAGGCCGTACAGCGGCCACTGGCTCTTTTTGGCTTGTACCCTCATATTCAGCTGACCCCAGGATAAATCAATCTTGTGCTTTTTCCTCCTCCATTAGCCATTCAGAACAGACATTCCCCGTGGCAACAAGTGTGAGCTAAGGAGAGGTAGTGATACAATGGTGGTGAGTAACACGGGGTTCTGGGCAGCCTGCTTGTAGGCTTACTTGTGTCCTTGATATGGGTGTGACGCAACCCAGGCTGTCACGGACAACTGGTTACTTGGTGCCCCCGGGTCCGGTACTCCATCCCCTCCAGGACTCAGTAGCATGCCAGGAACTCTTTTCTCTTAAGTTGTGTAGTTATTTGCTATAGTTGACGATGCCTGTTCCAGAATTCTAAGTGTCTGAGTTGTGATTTTCCCAGTATGGATTGCCAGAAATTCCAGGGTATCTTTTCCTGTCACTAATACTTCTAATGCCGTAGGGTCTGCTGGACCATAAGCCTGCAGCCTAGATCTTTTTTGCAGACTTTTTTCCTGCTTGGTTCCTATTCAAACTTTTGTGTGCCTTGTTAAATGGATGTGAGCAGTATTCCCAACTGACGGTGGAATCCAAAGAACCCAAAGAGACCCAGTGGGTCTGGTGCTGAAGTCTTTCCTTTAGGAAGGGTGAAATACCAGAATTTGTCCTTTTCTTTGGGTAAGATGTCCTGGCATACCCCAGATCTGGAACTTTTATTTATTATTTTTTGAAGAGTTTATTTTATTCACTTGAGAGAGAGTGAGCATGTGCTCAAGAGAGAGATAGAGAGAGAGAGAGAGAGAGAGAGAGATTGAGAATGCATGAGCAGGAAGGGCAGAGGGAAAGGTGGAGGGAGAAGTAGGCTCCCCACTTTGCAGAGAGCCCAACACGGGGCTTGATTCCAGGATCCTGAGATTGTGATCTGAGCTGAAGATGAATGCTCAACCGACTGAGCCACCCCAGGCAAAATCTGGGACCCATAAAATGTGTACTGATGTGGAAGGCCCCCGAGTCCTCATGGAGTCACTTCCCACTGTGTTCACTGTGCAAGTGTGACTTACTAAGGCCCCAGCGTATTTGCCACTTGTTGGTCATCAGGCCTCGTTCACATGATGTCATTACCAGGGTGATGTTCTGCAGATGTCCAGGCCTCCTCAGACTGGATGATGACAGGAGGGGAGAGTTAACATAGCCCTGGGTCAATACTGAAGGGGAATCCCTTTGTCTGTTCTCCGTGAATGCAGACGGTTTCTGATCCTCTTTTCTGATAGGAATGGAAAGGGCATAGTCCCCAGATAAGGCTGCATTCTGTGTCCCTGAGCCTGCGCTTAAGTTCGGATTCCCTGTCTAGCAAGGGAGCCTCTGTGCCCTCTGTGGGCTGCTGGTTTACGTTCACGGGACTCCATCATCCTCCAGCTCCCATCTGGTTTCTGCAGGGACCTGACTGATTAATTGAATGGTGATATGATAGGGGCCATGCCATGCATCACGTAAGTCTTTGAGGTGGAGTCTCAGCTTCAAAATTCACGCCAGGATATGAGATGGCTATCTTGGCTGGGGTAGGGGGCAGTTTTAGAGTCTTCGCCTTGGACTTCCTGCTATGGTAGTTCTTATTTCTGTGGGCGTCAGCCACTGCTGAGTACTGCCATTCACGTGGGCTCCAGAGTAATGCCTAGGGAGTGGGTTCACTCACCCAGTGCCCTGCCAGTCCAGCGAGGAGTCCTTGGGGGATGGATGGAGCAGTACTTTGGTTAGTTGCTCTGCCTGGCCTCTGGGGGCGCTGTTCTCTAACAGTCATCTCTTAACCTCTGCCCAGAGAGCCCCCAGAACATGCACTTTGACCTTGCTACTTATTAGGACAATTGTCTGTCCAGCTTCCAGTAACTGAATATAGCGGCCGGCCTCTCGTATTTTGGGTCCTGTCATCCCCATTGTTAAACCAGTGGGCTGCTTCTGTTCTGCTGTCTCCTGGCACCCAGCCCGGCGGGGAAGGGCACCCACTGAGGTTTCAGCACTTAGCAGCTCACTCTTCATTGCTTCAGTAGGTGGAACGCCCTTGGGCTCGTCCCATGAATCAACATCTGCTGGGTGTTCTGGCCTCACGTGGTGTGTTCAGTAGAGCTGCCCAGTCCCCTGAGCCTTTCTAAGCTTCATCACTGTCCCTCATGGCAGTTCTCCCTCTTCTCCTTTCCTAGTATGGCCATCATTTGCTCCAAGCTTCCAAGAGCCCCTCCAGCAGGATGCTAATTCTGCCTCCTGGAGTTTTTGTCGGGGTGTTGTCACGATATAAATCGTGTGCCTCCCTCCCCCATAGATTCATATGTCGAAGTCCTAACCTCCAGGACCTCTGAATGGGATTGTATTTGCATACAGGCTCTTCCAGGGAATAATTAAATTACAACGAGCTCATTAGGGGGAGCCCTAATCTAATCTGATTGGTGTCCTTATAAGAAGAGGAGATTAGGGGGCAGACACACACACAGAAGGAAGGAATACCTCGCGAGGACACAGGGAGAAGACAGCCATCTATAAGCCAAGGAAAGGGGCCTGCAGAAGAGACTAACCCTGCTGACCCTTTGATGCTAGACTACTAGATCCCAGGGCTGGGAGGCAACGCGCTTCTGTAGCTGAAGCCTCCCCACCTGTCTGCGGTGCTTTATCACAGCATCCCGAGCAAATTGATGCAGGTGTGGTGTCCGGAGTACAGAATAAGGTTCCCTTGTTGATACACTCTTCCTTCTGCCACTTTGGGTCCTTCCCCTCGTCCAGAGCCCGGAGAGCCAGCCCCTCCATCTGCTCTGGGTTCCTGCTGGGGGCCCACATGTTGCCTTGGGCACACAGCTCCTTCAGGGTCCATCCATTTCCTCTCTTGGAAAGCCATGCATTTCCCTGCCTTATCACGTGACCTAATGCTAGTGGCCTGAGGTGAGGAGGGGACAGATCCTCTGTGTGTGCATGTGTCTTGCAAGACAGAGGTCTCTGCAGTCCTCAAGCAATAGGCAAGCACTAACCCTAGGCTCAGAGAGTGCAGGCCATTCTAGGATTCAAGACTGGAGGGCATCCCCCTGGACAGCCCCACCCATCTCTCAGGATATCTTCTGTACAGGATCTCTGAGTTTTGCCCTAACAGAGTTGTTGGGTTGGGGGATAGAGTTCTGTGTAGCTCTGCTATTTTTATGAGTGAGTCCTGAGCCTGATCCTTAGCTTTCTCGGCAATATGAATAGTGGCAGGGTCCCTTCACAGACCGAAAGGAGGCTTCTGGCTGCCATGCTTAGCATTCAACTGATGGTTAATGTCCTTAGGCCCTCGTGGTGACTCTCCCAAACATCAGTAGTCCCCAGCAATAGTCACCCAATCTCATCTCTTGATAAAGACTCTTTCCCATAGGGATTTCTCAAGCAACTGATGCTTGGGTGTTTCCTGCCCCATAGGCCATCCTAGTTCACCCCAGTTTCAGCAACTACTCTCTGAGCCAGGAGTTGTGTGATGGGGTCTTCATTGCTGGCTGGGCAGTGGGTTATTAAGCTCCAAAACCCTATCAGTGAGCCTCCATTCTCTTGAGTGACGTTCGCTAGGGGGCAGTCTTGTGATCCGGAGGGAAGGAAGCAGGTAGAGGCAGAGTAGAGGCTGGGGACTGCCGCTGTCACTCCATGGAAAGCTGGCACAGCCCTCAGATTGTGCTGAGTTGGAACAGGAGGGTCAGGCCGTCATGCTCCTGACCTGTCAGTGGGTCCTTGGGCTCCAGTTATCTCAGGACAGGGGTGTGGTCTTGTGCAAGATGGCCCCCTTCAGCCAGAGGCAGCATCTGTGGAGGACAGACTGCCCTCCCAGCCCTGGAGAAATGCACCGTTCAGTCCTGAAAAAGTTCTGGAAAATGCAGAAGGCATTCAAGACAGTAAGCCACAAGTATTTGTTTTATTGGGGTCACTTTGAACTTCATGCTGGTCAAGCCTCAGTGCTGATGCTCCTTCTGGGGGATGGAGCCGGATGCTGAGATTGTGCCACAAAATGAAAGCAGCACTTGGGCGGGCACGCTGTCATTAAGGGGCTTACTCTTATTATCCCCTGAGTGGCAGTGATCTCCATGAAGGTGTGTGACCCTAGAAGGCTCGGGTCCCTCTCAGCCTCCTTGGTCTCTTGGACACAGGTTCTTGGGTGTGAACTGGAGCTTCCACCTGCTGCTGGGCTGTCATCAAGCCAAAAGCGACACTGAGACAGTCCAGCTGCCATCGGTACGTTGGGAGCGGATGAAGGTGAATCTGGGGACTACAGGCAGAGACGCAGCGGGCACACGCACGTTTGAACTGCACATCCCAGAGCCGACCACAACAAAAGCTCCGAAGAGGAAAGGTCAGACCCATGAAGTGCTATTTGTTTTCACTGAAACTTCATCCCTCCCACTTAACACCCGTCTAACCAGCAACGGAATCAATTACCACGTGTCAGCCTGAAATCTGACACAAGAAATGAAAGAAGGACACAACCTCCCCAGGGGGGTGGCAGGCGGGCAGAGAGGGCTGGGGAGATAGAGAACTCAGGGAGGGAAGCTGTGAATGAGCCACTCGTCCTGTAATTAAGGGTTAAAGCAGCCTGAGACCCTGTTTCCCTTCCTGCACACCCTCTCCCGCACCTGGAGCCGGGATCACAGTTAACCCGTTTGCACCACTGGGTGTTTCTATCACAAAGGGTGCTCAGCAAGCCTGTGAGGTGATTGGACTTTGGCTACATAAGTTGCTCCATTTAATAATTAAAGACCACAAGGTTCTAGACATTTATTATTTCATCGAGCTCTAGGAGCGAGAATTCCTGGCAGATCGAGTTCGACCGCCATGCCTATTCGAGTTGATTGAGTCCCCGCATTTCTTGGGCTTCTGTGAATTGTGGTGTCAGCTTGTACAAGAACACCCACTTCATCTGATGTCATTCACTTTCCAAATCTCGAAGAGAGAGCTCCATGGCTGCTCAGCAGAACACAGAAAAGTTGAGTGGGTGAATCC
Source organism: Spilogale gracilis (assembly GCA_004023965.1). Lineage (NCBI taxonomy): Eukaryota > Metazoa > Chordata > Mammalia > Carnivora > Mephitidae > Spilogale > Spilogale gracilis. The sequence goes on along the minus strand of PITA01008336.1, from coordinate 18,131 downwards.
CAGAGGGCGCGCTGTTTCACCATGTCTGTTAAATAAGATGTTTTTGTTCATAAAGAACACTTGAAACTATTACACTTTCATTAATAGGCTCCTAGGATAAAGAACCCTCTTGTCTTTAGGTAGAGCGCTACACGGACATTTTCTAATCTGTTCTGTAAATGGTTCTGCCTCACAGATGGCCCTTACCATACACAATGTTCAAAGTGTGAAGCATTGATTAAAATGAAACAAGGAGGCATCTCTTCAGAGATCCTGCTGGTATAAAAGGTATTTCCATTTATCAGCAGGAATTCATGAAAAGGCAAATTTTTGCTCCACCAGATGATTCAATGGTCAGTGGAATAGTGCGTGGCATGCTTATGAGTGAATCATCACTGACTTGTCCTTTGATGTAGTTGTTAGTTCCATGTGGTCTTCTGGTCTCAGTATCTCTTTATGACGCCACTTTTGGATTCTTTTCTTCTGACTTACATGATGCTCAGTCTTTCGTTCTCTGATTTGCAGAAAGAGATATGTTTGCTCTCTTTTCTTTGCTTTTTCAAAGTGATGTCACCTACCGGAAGGGTTATCTTTGCTGCGGGCAATGTAATGCTCCTTGTATCTACATCATCATATGGGCTCAGCTCTGCACCTCTCTCTCTCTCTCTCTCTGCTAGGAACTGTCCTTGTTGGCTCCCTGACACCTTAAACCCAACTCAGTCAAAGTGGCATCAATCATCTTTCCCTGACTTGTCTCCTCCTTCATATCTCTTCTCCATTTCCAGTGTAGGAGCAAAATCCCAGGGGTCACTTAAGCTTGAAACCCGAGATACTTTCTTGATCCTCCCCATCTCCCTTATCCCCTGCATCATCAGATGTTATTGATTTTTGCCTCCTAAATATTTCTCACATTTGCCCCTCTGCTATCCTGCCACTTGGTCTCATTTTTATGCCCCCTCTTCCTGCCTGTTCTGACAGCTTCGGACTCTCACCTCTGTGGCTTTACTCATGTTTCCCCCTTTTTCTAGAATGTGTTCCTTTTTGTTTTTTGGCTTTTTATTTTTAGCCAGTGAACCTGAAGACTTTAAGATTCAAATCAGGCATCACTTTAAACAAAAGGAAGTATCAATTACTTAATTATTTTCACATATGTGTTTTCTCTTGTGTTCTCCGTCTTCCTTAATTCCCTTCCTGTCTCTCCATCTTTCCCAGTTGGAAAGTTTTGAGTTATCTTCTACCCTCAGATGATATCAGTTATCAGTTATCCAATGTTGAGTTACTCCACCTGCTCTCCTTCCTGTCTTCACCATCTGATTTTCAAGTAAGCCATACACTCAGCTCCCACTCATTTCCTTCTCCTTCCCTGTAGGATTCATCTTTCTAAAGTCCTTCTCTGTTCAAAGCCTTCTCTGGACCCATTTTCTGCAGAGAAATGTCTTAACTCCCTAGCACATGTTTGAAGCCCTTTATAACCTGACTCTAATTTACCGCTTTAAAGGCAGGTGCTCTCATGTCCTCCCCACTCACCCCGCCTTGCATTCCCAGTGCCCTCACTCGGCCCCCCCAGACCCCCAAGTATCAGCTGCCTAGAGCTGAGTCATCCTTCTCATGTTCTTGGCCCATGGCTGTGCTATTCTCGACTGGGGACTTCTCTGGGTATTGAAGTCCTGCTTACTGTTTAAGACCAGATGTAAATGGAACCACCACGTGAAGACCCTCCTGATTCCACCTCTGAAAACAGATCGCTTTTTCCTTATAGTCTTGATGTCACTTACAACTCTAGTTTGCAATTTGCCAGTCAGCCCAGCATTACAGGAACTTAGGTGTCTGAGTTTTTTTGGTTTTGTTTTGTTTTTGTGTTTTTTTGAGCTTGTGGACAACACCCCAGGGATGTGTTTTTTTTTTTTTTTTTCAGCCAAAAATAGAAAAATATATTTTTACATTTGGGAATCATAAATACAGATGGGGCAGTGAAGAGACATGTTTTACTGCTGTTTGTGTTCTTCAGGATCTCCATTTAGCAACTACTCATTAAATCCATGGCAAGAAATGGGAGCCATGTATATATTATATTTATGAATTTTTTAAATTTAAGTATAACTGACACATAATTCTACATTAGTTTCAGGTGCACAAGCCAGGGGTTCAAAGTTTATACATTATGCTATGCTCATCAGAAGTGTCGTCTGTCACCATGTAACGCTATTACAATATCATCGGCTATATTCTTTATGCTGTGCCTTTTATTTCTGTGACTTAGTCTTTCCATCACTGGAAGCCTGCCTATAAATAACTGGAAGCCTGTATATAAAGACCATGTACTTTAAATGTATATTTCAAAAAGAAAGTTCTTGTTTTTCCTTGAAGTGTAATTGACATGCATTATGTTAGTTTCAAGTGTACAACAAAATAATTTGATATTTGTATATATTAGAAATGATCACGGCAATGTCAACATCTATCATCATACATGCAGAATTTCTTCCTTGTGATGAGGACTTTATATCTACTAAAAAGAATCCTTTTTCTTATTGTGTTCATTTTTAAATCTGTACTATCATTTCTAAAATCTTTGTCAACACTAAGCACACACTAAACATGTTGTCTTTTTAAAAACTTAATCCAGGGACGCCTGGGTAGCTCAATTGGTTATGTAGTTGCCTTTGGCTCAGGTCATGATCATACGGTTCTGGGATTGAGTCCTGCATCGAGCAGGGAGCCCACTTCTCCTTCTTTTTCTGCTGCTCCCTCTGCTTGTGTGCACGCTCTCTCTCTGAAATAAATAAAATATTTAAAAGAATTAAAAACTTAACCCAAATACTTAATCACTTTGAAAAACATAAGGTAGAATTCATCTAAGTAAAACAGAAAAGGGTTTCTGAATTGTGATTTGAAAGCAATCATTTCCTAGATTTCAAATTTGTTTCATACTGGATCCTGTACAGATGAAGGCTGAATCAGGTGGTATACCATTTCTCTGGCTTGAATGGGGCAGAGCTCCCACCCCAAGGAATTTTCCTTTCTAGTGGCCTCTGATGTTCAGGGACTGGATCAGGGGAAATGAATAGCCAAAACTATATCTTGCTACATAATAAATAGTTGACAGACACAATACACAACCCTTCCCATATATATGCATATACATACATACATACATACACATATATATAATGTGAACATGTGGACAACAGATGATTTTTAGATGTGACTAACACACTCATTAGGCATTTTTAGCAAAATTCTCCTCTAGCCTCATTGTCTTGAATTTGAAATACAAGAAGTTGACTGTGCTTCAGAATCCTGAAGTTTAACTTGAATCCCTTTGAAGTATTTTATTATGATTGATGAATCATTTCAACATTTTCCTACATTCAAAGGCCCACAGTAAAAGATAAAATCAAGTACCTTACTAATCAAGGATACCACAAAAGACTGGACATCAGGCGAAAATGTGACATGAGCAGTAATACTAAACTCAAAAACCTGTATCAATCACTCTGAATTTCAAAAGAATTTGGAAACACTTAAGGCTCTTAAAAAGTGCACAGGACTGATTTCAGAAACCATTTGGGAAATATTTGGGTGCTATTTCTAATAGAAATAAACCCCACTTTGATACTTTTCTCAAGCAAATGTTTTGCGATAAGAGTTTGGCATCACAAATCAAGGATGGCGAAAAGTTCTCTACCTTCCTGTTAGCAAAGGGATTCCCCCGATAGGTCTGGGTTTCCTTCCTATGTCTGTGTCAGCCACTGATGAGACAAAACTGGCTTTTTTTAAGGGAGGCTACATTTATGTCCAGATGGGGATGGTTATTACCCACAGACTAAGGTTTTGGGGTTCTTGGAAAGGATTGCTAAAGACCTGACTTACCCTTTATTCTACTTTCAACACACTGGGACAAGCTCTAAGGATGACTCAGCCCTAAAACTGCCTTGCTGAGAGCTTCAGAGAAGCTGTCAGCACCCTAGGGGGAACATTAGAATAGGTCCACAGTGGGAACCTACAAAAGAGGAGCTGCCCAACCCAGGGAGCCGGTGGGAGCACAGGGATTGTTAAGGGGCTGGCTAGCAAACAAAGCACGCTTAGGTATCAAGACTGTCAAGGGCATGGATCCAGATCATGCCCTTAAGACAACAAATTCTGAAGAAGTTTTGAAAGCAAAAACCAGTAACTTCTTATAATCTGGCTTCACCCCCATTTTTAAAAAACTAGGACTTGAAACCCCCACAGCTGGGGACAGACAGCTGTTTTTCCAGCCCAGTCCTGCCATTGTCTTATAGACTTGCTTCGTTGTGTTACTTCCTGGATCAGAAATTCCCACCCATCCTCTCCTCCTTTAAGGGGCAGCCCACAGTCTTTAGCTGGTATTCAAAGCCATCTAAAAACTGCGTCACACCCTATTCTCCAACATTGCCAGAATGATTTTCCTTCTTTGTTCTCATCTAATAGAAACTTTGCCCAGACTCCAGCACTACCTCACCTCTCACCACAACAAGAAAAGCTTCCTAGATCACCCAAAATAAATGAGACCATTTCCTCTATTATACCTATAAGGTGTCCCCTGGCCTGTCACCTCAGGATGCTCAGTCCATGCTGTCTAATGCTGTTGCCCTGTATATACCGATCAAGAACCTTAGGCCGCCATAAGCTTAGAGACAATACAGGACAGTTTGTTTTTCCTTTTCTGTTCATTAGCAGTAGGCACAATGCCTAGCTTGCATAGCAGTGGCCTAGCTAACCAAGTGAGTCAGGCTTGGTACCTAAAGTAGTTTACATCTAAACCCATCTGTCCATTGGTCCATCCATCCGTCCATCCATCCATCCATCCATTTCCACATTGACTATCTACTTCATCCAGCTCTGTGTTTGGCCCTGGAAATACAGCAATGAACAATAAAATCATGGTGCTTATCTTCACAGAGTTTATAATCTTGTGGGGGGGAAAAGAAATAGTTGCAAAACTAACAACCATGATGTGGTAAATTACTCTTACTGAAGGCTTATTCTGTGTTAGTCATATGCTAAGTACTTCTTCATATTATCTTATTGAAGTTGTATCACCATCCTTGGACATAAGCATCATTATCCCTTTCTTATAGATCAGGGAATAGAAGCTTAGCATGTTTGTTAGCTTGACTACCCAAAGCCATCTGGCTAGTGAGTGGCGAAGAGTAAGTGTCATCCAGACCGCTTGACTGCAGAGCCCATGCTTTTTAAGCACCACATAGTATAAATGATTACTAATATTAAGGGATGGCAGATATCATAAATATCACACGTGTTAGTTTTCTATGGCTGCTATTACAAATTACCACAAGCTCAGTGGCTTAAAACAACATGAATTTATTATCTTAAAATTCTGTGGGTCAGAAGTCTAACATGGGTCTCACCAGGCTAAAACCAAGTTGTGGGCAGGATTGCATTCCGTCAGAAGCTCTAGGAGGAATTCCATTTCCTTGCCTTTTCCAGCTAGAGCTGCCCACTTTCCTTGATTCATGGCCCCTTCTTGCATCTTCAAAGCCATCAATGTCACTTCTCTCTGCCCAGTCTTTTATCTTCATGTCTTTCTCTGACTACCGTTGAGAACAGTTCTCTGCTTTTAAGCACTCATGTGATTATATCTGGCATACTTGCATAATCTCGGACAATCTCCCTTTCTCAAGATTCTTAATCACAGCTGCATGGCCCCTCTTACCATATAAGGTAACATATTAACAGATTCCGAAGATTAGGGCATGGATATCTTTGGGGGGCACTATTCTGCTGGCCAAACCATAAGATGATGTAACAGCGGGAATGGTTTGGATGTACACAAAGGGCTCGGCTTCCTGGGAGGGACAGGCACTCCAGGCTGAGGACCAAGGAGGTGCAAAGCCCCTGGAAAGCCACAGACCTAGGGCCTTACCAGGTCTGAGAGTGACCAAATGTGGTGAGTGGGAGATGGGGAGGGACTCCTGTTGTGGCTGGGGAGGGTAGCAGGGGTCAGATCATGAGAAACATACCTGGCAGGTAGAGGAAGGATTCTGTTACAATTCTGGGAGAAAAGGGCAGTAAGTAAAAGGGTCAAATAAAGGACTTGACGGATTTGCATGTTCAGATCACTTTGCCACTGTGTAGAGAATACGGTAGGGAGCACAAGTGAGTGCACTTAGTAAGGTATTTAATAGTGGGAGATGTGGATGGCCTGGACCAGGATAGGGGCACTGCAGGTGAGGAGAGGCCAGCAAATAGAGGGTTGATTATTGCCTGGCTGTGAAGCAAATGAGACATATTCAAGTTTCTAAGTGGGTTAACCAGAGTGTGTAGGACCTTTATGTTGACACCGTGGAGGCTAGAGAAGACCAGGTTTTTGGATGGGAGTGAGGATGACAGAGCCAAGTGGCTGTAGAAGGAGCAAAGACAATTAATAGAGGAAAGAAAATCTATCATGGTGGTGGGAGGCCAGTGAGTTGAAATAGGGCAAAATTTGGCAGAGTCATTCCTTTTAGTTCTTGTGACTGAATACTTACAGGAGCCATACTGCCTTTTTTTTTTTCCTCCTCCAAAAGTCTTTATTATTTCCATCTGGTTCATGGCTTGGAGGAGGTCTCCAGGGTGGCTAGCCTGCCCTGTGGCTGCAGGGACAAGCCCTGGGGCCCGGGGGATGCTAGAGGATCCCCTCAAAGACTGCAGGACTTCAGAGCCTCCTCGCTGAGCTTGCAGGTGATCCTTTTGAAGAACTACTTGCCCAGCCCAGCTTGCAGGCCAACCAGCACGCAAAGGTGAGTCAGATAGCCATTGTCTTTTTGATGAGTTTCGCCTCCTCATCTAAGACTTGGTTTTCCAGGAAGTCACAGAGATGGGGTTGTATATAGGCAGAACCCAGGGCACATAGATCCATAAGGGCCTGGTTCAGGTTCTTCTCCAGAACCAGGTGGATTCCATGGATCCAGGGCTTTACCCCATTCATCCTGGGATGCATCTGTATGTCGGTGCAGAGGGTCCAGCCACTGCACTAGTTGGGCATCTTCAAGAGAGGCTCAATGTTGTTGCAATTCTCCTAACCCAACTCATAGAAGAAGTAGCTCAGCCCTTTAGTGCCACATTGTCATGGTGAAACTAGAAACCTAGACAGTGATAGGTGTAGGAGACCCACAGATGAGGCTGACAGTGGCCTCCACCTCAGTGGAATAAGTCTGATGAATTTGGGAGCTCATGACTGATGGGTATTAAGCAGCTAAGCTCAAACTAGGGAGTTGGCTGGTCCTGAAGGCAGAAGATGGCTGAAAAGATGGTTGAAGGTTGTGCCTGTAAAAAAGTTTGGAGGGTGGTCACAGACTGGTGGAAGGGGTGTCCCTGTTTTATTCTGTCCAAACACTGTTGAAGTAAGAGAGAGGCGGGCACATTGCCTGCAGAAGCCATATTGTTTTAGGAGGACCCAATACACAACCTTAAAATGTCTTCTGGAAAATTATGCAGACAAAATATTCTGATTGTTGGTTTGGTTTTATTAAGAGCAACAGATCTGTTATCATATTTCAACCTCTCCTTCTTAATAACCGGACATTATTTTTCTTCCTTGGACATGATACCTTCATGTGCACCATATACTTCTTCTGATCCTTAGTCTGATGGCAGAATTATTCTTTGGTCCCAGTATAATATGACCTTAATTTTTAGTAAGATTCATTTTGTTCTTCAGTAAATACATATAGAATTGTATATTTCAACAAGAATAACATTTTGCAAGGAGAAGATTCTAGAGAAATATGCCTGAGTTAATTATGGGGCTTAGCAAGGAAAAGCAATCAACCCACCATGTAACATTGAATTAACCAAATGGCATGAATGCACTTGTAACCCAACAAGTTACTTTATATATCTGTCCTAGGATGAGAGTCCACAATTATCTTATTTAGAACTCACAACATAACTACTTCTACTGAAACATGTTAGGTTTAGAAACTCCATACTGGAAGAGAATAGATTAGATTCTCCCAGCAAGCAGGAACACTTTAGAATTCTGAACTGGCCTCCTATTTATCCCCAGGACTATAGTTGTCTGCAGTGTGGGTAGACTTGGAATCCCCAACTTCTGTGGAGAGACATTCTTTTTGTTCTTTTCTATTGTTTCAGTGGTTTTCAAACTTCAGTGAACATAAGAATACTCTACAGGGCTGTACAGATAACACCATGGATCTCATGCTTGCCTCACAATGTAAGATAATTTTAAGCATACTTCTTTAGGCTTTAATTTTTGCTGACTTTAGAACTTAAACTTCATAGGGTTCTTGGAACCTACCGCAGTCTGAGGCTATGATTCCAAGTCTGATTTTTGGGAGACATTTCAGCACCTGCCTCTGAACAGAAGAGGGGCTGAAGTTAGATACATCAAGGGAACACACCATTGTGAAATTGATGAAATAACTAGAAGAGGGTAAGCACCCTGTGGTCATGTGTGTGGTAGAGAGATCTTGGCATAGGGACCCAGTAGATATTAATTGTCACGTGCTAGTGCAACAACAGGGATGGACCTAGGATATATGCAGTGAGATTCCTTTCCATGGGAAGGACCAAAGTTGTCACCTAGTGCCGTACAAGCAAAGGCCTATCGTAGTTTTCGTACAGGGAAGTTCTGGGAGCATCACCTAGCTCATGGTGCAGATAATAAAGCCACAGCCTTAGGACTGATTTTGATAGTCATATCGGCATCTGCCGTGTTTAAACAGATTTATTAACTTGAAGTTTTGTGGCTTTTTATCATTTTGATTACATTTATTTTAAATGTTGTAAGTTTATAGTGGCAAAATTGTTCTAAGTAGAGGGAACTTATTCCTAATTTTAAGTGAGTTCATATTGAAGAAATATTACAATTTCAGCAAATTATTCAGGCTGGGGATGTGATGCATTTAATGTTGCATAGAAATCACTCCAGGAGTGTATATACTCCAGTCCACTCTCAAATACTCACTGCACATGTGGAGTCTAAAGGTGAGGAGGTGGTGAATGTGGGAAATGTTCTCCTATAAAAAGCATACATCTCTTATTTAATTTGGTGGAATACTGCTGTTTGCCATTTCTAAGAACAATGAGAAAACATGCTACAGCCTTCATAGCTGCTGTGTGAAAGTGGCACCGAGTGTTATGTAAGAAGTCCTTATTAAGTCTGTAGTTTCCAAAGTGCTAAGTTTTAGAAATACCAGACCCTAAAAACTGCATGTCCCTAACATAACCCATATGAAATACACTATAAAATCCATTTAATAAAAAAACCCACAGGTTAGTGAGTTTAGCAGAAAAGCCTCTTAGAAAAATAGCCACTGAGATAAGACTTGGTAAAAAAATAGCAAAACAAACAAGCCTGGGAAGACTGTTGTCAGTGCAAACCTTGACTTTCTTTCTTTCTTTTTTAAATTAAATTTTATTTTATTTTTTCAGTGTTTCAAGATTCATTGTTTATGCCCCACACCCAGTGCTCCATGCAATACATGCCCTCCTTAATACCCACCACCAGGATCACCCATCCCCCACCACCCCAAACCCTCATTTTGTTTCTTGGAGTCCACAGTCTCTCATGCTTCATCTCCCCCTCCAATTAACCCCAATTCATTTTTCCTTTCCTTTTCCTAATGTCCTGCATATTACTCCTTATGCTTCACAAGTAAGTGAAACCATGTGATACTTGACTTTCTCTGCTTGACTTATTTCACTCAGCATAATCTCCTCCAGTTCTGTCAATGTTGATACAAAAGTTGGGTATTCATCCTTTCTGATGGAGGTGTAATATTCCATTGCCTATATGGACCATATCTTCTTCTTTATCTATTTTTCTCTTGAAGGGTACCTTGGCTCTTTTCACAGTTTGGTGATGGTGGCCATTGCTGCTGTGAACATTGGGGTACATATGGCCCTTCTTTTCACTACATCTGTATCTTTGGGTTAAATACCCAGTAGTGCAATTGCTGACTTATAATGTAGCTCTATTTTTAATTTTTTTAAAAAATATTTTATTTACTTGACAGAGAGAAACACAGCCAGAGAGGGAACACAAGCAAGGGGAGTGAGAGAGGGAGAAGCAGGCTTCCCGCCAAGCAGGGAGCCCGATGTGGGGCTTGATCCCAGATCTCCGGGATCATGACCTGAGCCGAAGGCAGTCGCTCAACCAACTGAGCCACCCAGGCGCCCCCATTTTTAATTTTTTAACTAGCTGCACCAACTTGCATTCCAACCAAGAGTATAAGAGGGTTTTCCTTTCTCTACATCCTCTCCAACCTTTGTTGTTTCCTTTCCTGTTAATTTTGGCCATTCTGACTGGTGTAAGGAGGTATCTCAGTGTGGTTTTGATATGACTTTGCTTGGTGGCTCTCAAGCTATAATCTTCTTGGCTGGTCTAAAGTAAGGAAGAAGCTAGAAGAGGGACCTTCAACTTTCTGTGGTCCCTTAACATGCTCTGGGGATTGATGTGTTCACATTGACCACCTGCTTATCTTTAAACTCCAGCATCTTGTATGTGCTCAGTGAATTTTCGAGGAATGAAGGGAGTAAATGCTTCCAGAGTGATTTCTATTCAAGCATCACTTAACATGTGACTCAGCCCATTGACAGCTAGCTTCAGTAAATGAAGTGCTGTTTCTAGACACATGGATGTAGAGCTTGCATGTTGATTTTGAGAGGGACTCTGCAAGTGCATGCTGCTTTTTTGGGCTGCTGCCTTGCTGCTGTTTACCTGATTCATTGTTTATGCCCCACACCCAGTGCTCCATGCAATACATCATGACTGTGCTCATCCTAGCTTGGCCCAGCTGTGTATGCTGCAGCCAATCTGCCTGTAGGCTCATCCTTGGCCTTTGAACCTGTTCTCATCAGTGTACTAACCAACCCATTTCCATAGGTGAATGGGGCCTGGAATGACTTCCACTACTTCTGCCCTGAGTCTGGTGAGCCTCAGGTATCCTTCCTGCCCCAAGTATCCAGGAAAACTGCAGCCTTATTTTACCCTCTCGTCTTTTCTGAAAGCATGGGTGAGTAGTCCATTGATAAGATTTCTCCTCAGAATGAGTTTGCACACCAATTTTCCATGAAGATTGGAGCCCCATCCTGCCCCTGGCTAGGCAAGGATGTTCTCATCCAGAGTCTTGCATCTTTGTTTCTCCGCAGACTCTCAGAGCCCCTGGAACAGGCACAGGTTGGATTCCTGGAGGAGTGTATGGCCGAAAGCCTTGGCTCTCTATCTAAGGCTTGGTTTATATCTGTGTGTCAGCACCTAGCCCTGCTCCTTCCCCTCTGTGTGAGTTGACTATTTAGCTTTATAGATTTTGCTCAAAATCTTAATTGCCTATCATTGAAATGAGAACTGTATTATTACTTACCAAAAATGTACATTACTGGTATCCGAGTGGTTCATTTGGCAAGTGTCCAACTCTTGATTTCAGCTCTGGTCATGATTTCAGGGTTGTGGGACCCAGCCTCAAATCAGGCTCCATGCTGGGCATGGAACCTGCTTGGGATTCTTTGTCTTCCTCTCCCTCTGCCCCTTCCCCACTGTACATGCTCTCCTTCTAAAAAAAAAAAAAGTACATTAAGAATAGTGTTCATATGGATTCGGAGGTGAAGTCCAAGTTTAGAGTTGGTACATCTTTGGGATCCCCCCAAGCAATCTCACAACTGTTGTGATCCTTGTTCTTGGCACTTGGCGTAATTAGAACAGGAAATCAGAGGCTTTGAGCTGGTTTATAGGTTTCTAGTACCTCACCATGAAGGTTTTTTATTAGTTTCTTTGTTGATTTTTTTAACCTATTTTGTAGGAATAGAGCTATTGAGCTAACCAGTTCCCAGTCATTCATCCATTTTTCAGTCCAAGCATGAGGTACAATTCGTCCTCCCATCTGCACTGAGCAAATGGTGAGTGGCGCTGTTGGCCCTTGCCTGGACTTCAGGAGAAAGGAAACCCTAGGGTGCTCTGGACTACTGGATGTTCATTTGGTTTCTCAGGTTGACATGGGCAGTAAAAGAAATATTAAGATATAAGAGAAGTCTAGGAGACAGTGAATTCTTGTTCTTCATTCTCCCTGAGATATCTCCCACTGTTCTTTGGGAGAAGAATCAGGCTCTTTCCTCAGTGAAAAAGATCAAGCCACTAGACAAAGGACGTGGGTGGTGGGAGCATCTACTTGCAGAGACTAATTATTTGAAGCTCCCTCTGAAAACTACCACACTACCAGCCCTTGTTCCTGCTCCTTTGCTTTTCCCAGCCCAATCTGTGATTTTCACTGCTCTCTACCCTCTGTGCCAGAATCCAGTGTCCAGATGTATAGTTGGGTGTATGTCTTTTCTTTGAAAGATTTATTTTAGATAGAGAGAGAGAGTGCACAAGGGAGCATGAGCAGAGGGTGGGGCAGAGGCCATGGGAGAGAGAGAATCCTGCTGATCATGGAGCCTGATGCAGGACTCAATCCCAGGACCCTGTGATCATGACCTGGCCAAAACCAAGAGTTGACTGCTTAACCAACTGAGCCACCCAGGCTGCCCCTGGATGCATGCCTTTAGACCAAGTGCCATCCCTTTCTTGTGGGCCCCTTGGTGGGATTTTAAGATTTCTCAGAATTGGATGAGTTATTATAAATACCATAATACCAAATGCTAGCCAAGAAAGTAGGTGTTGGGGTAGAGGATTATAATAGCTTCCTTTCCAATTTTTTTTAAAGATTTTTTATTTATTTGGCAGAGAGAAACACAGCCAGAGAGGGAACACAAGCAGGGGGAGTGAGAGAGGGAGAAGCAGGCTTCCCGCAGAGCAGCGAGCCCGATGTGGGGCTCGATCCCGGGTCTCCGGGACCTTGACCTGAGCCAAAGGTAGTCGCCCAACCAACTGAGCCACCCAGGCACCCTCTTTCCAATTTTTGTAGGAAGCCAAGTTCCAAAACCTGGGAATAGGGGTTTGAGCACAGGGAGAAGACGAGATGCTGCTGCTGTGCGGATGAGACTGCAGGCTGTGGATACTCGGAACGATCACAGGCTGTAGTGAAAACGTGAACTTTCCCAGCATCTTCACTCACTAATGAAAACTTTGTGACATCTGCGATTGCATTTATCTTTTAAATTCCCTTTCTAACCATTGTTTCGGGTAGTCTGGTACTTCATTAGTAATGATTTTACAGACAGTTCCCTTAAGCAGTCTCTGAATTCAGGTGGAGGAAGATGGAGTTTTAACTAATCTTTTTTGGCATGGACATATATCATATAGGAGACTAACTATTCTTTCCATTTTTCATTTGTTTCCTTTGGTGTTGTCTGACATTAGGTTGTCAGAACAAATTAAAGCAGCGAGTGAGCAGTAATTGCTTTGTGATATAAAAAGATGGGTTAAAAATTGCTTTTTAACTAAGTAGACGCTGTACTTCCTCCACCTCGAACATTTAAGGCAAGCAACTGTGTGTTTAGCAGACAGGCTTATGGTTGTATTTATAGACCTGGCCCACCTTTTGAAAGTGGGGATTTGTACTGAATAATTTGGATTTGTGGACTTCATGGCTCAGGTTTCCTGGATCAGTGCCAAACTCCTCTTCCTTTTGCGTGACACACACGTGGTCTTGCTGTTAATGCTAATCTTGTCTTCCCTCTGTACCCCTTCTTCAGACCGTCCACTAGCATCCTATGCGGCAGCTGACCCCCTTTCCACATAACTGAACTGTTAAGAGAGGCCAGATTCTTTTTAAGAACACATTTCAAAACCCAATTTGAGAGCAGAATGACAAACTCCTTAGGACCCTAAGCCCAAGATGCACGGAGGCATGCAAAAAACAAACCATGTACCACTGTCATTTTCTTAACTATTTACATCAGCCAATTCCTTGGTAGATTCCAGGGTTTTTTATCTATGTTATTATTTTCAGTGTGGGAGAAGTGAAGCAGAGCAGTCCTTTTATTTACCCTCCTAATCAATATGTACAACAATTAGAAATCTTGGTCCTTAGAACTCTTTGTGGTCTCATGAAGACTGACAGGTTGGTTAATGGGTGGGACCTGAACATGTGAGTCTGGTCTCGAGAGTGTAACTTATATAGGAGATCTGAAAAGATGGAAAGTCGCCTCTTAAAAAAAGAGAGAAACTCACTCAGGTTTGGGCAAGAGAGATGCTCAGGGAATTAGCTGCGTAAGGTAAATTCTCTGCGCAAAAACGTCATTAGAAGATCACCCCTTACCAGCAGATTACTGAACTGGGATTAGGCTCGTTGGGTTTTCATACTGTCCACTCAGGTGAAGCCAAACCAGGATGAAAAATGAAAGCCAACTGCTTTTGAGCTTTTGTTCCATAGATTCATGTGACTAATTCTTAAAGCTTCAAGTGCAAGTGGTGAACCCTAGAAATGCCTTAACACTGTCTAGGTGTGCATGTATATGCACACGTGCATGAGTCTTTTAGATCAATTCCTTGGGGGGAGATATGACTCAATTATTAATTTAGGATTATTTGGTCACACAGGAGTCAATACCAATAGGCACTTGTAAATTTCTGGATTGATTAGGTAAACAAAGAATCAAAATAGATTGAGTGCTTACTCTGTGTTGTGTGAAGGGGTAGTGAAGTTACAGGACACAGCCCAGGGCCCCAGGAATCTGTGATCTCAGAAGAAATGGCCTGGAAAATAGTCAGGATGCAGAGTCTGATAGAGCTGGGACCATGGGTGGGGGTGGGGTGGGGTGGGGGGCGGACAGAGTATGTCAGCAGTAACTTTCTGGAGGTAGAGGATAAAGAGGGGGTGAAGTGTGTTCTGGGGTAGTGGGACTTGAGCCACACCATGGCCGTGAGATGGACAAGGAATAGATAATCTGACAGAGGGGCAGTGACGATGACAAGGGAGGCCCTGGAATATTTTCTTGGACTGGGAGCTTTCCTATTGTTCTAAATAGTGAGGAAATGGCTTGTGGCATAATAGTTCTCCTTTTCAGAGATAATTCTGTTTGAACAACTGAACATTTAATTCACTTTTTTAAAATATTTAAGATCACTAGATAATTTTATTTAGACTTTGATCTTTTTTTTTTTAAAAGGAATTATCTGGATGTTTTGAAATCTGTTTTCACCCTTTTACCTCTAGATAGTATGTGAATAGCTGACCTTAGAAACTATTTGGATAGAGTTAAGAGTGTCCCACTGTTTTCTTATTGGCCCTGATGTGTCACGTTATATTAATACAATGCCTGGCGTTAAATGACCTGTGGATTCCTTGTGTAAATCTTATTAGGTGGGCCATTCTTTTAAAATAGTAGGAAATTTACTTTATGGTTTTTTTTTATTTAGAATTTTTGGCCTCTGTAGTCTTTTTTTGTCATTTCCGGGTTTTCCTCTTTTCTGGTTTTGGTTTCAGGACAGTTTGGTTTTAGAACAGTTATATAAATGATGTTGGCCAGCTTTCTGTACTTTCTGTGTTCTGCAGTGATTTATATATATTACAAAAACAATCTATTCCTTATTTAAAAAATATCTAAAAAACCTGTTTTGGGGGCGCCTGGGTGGCTCAGTTGGTTAAGTGACTGCCTTTGGCTCAGGTCATGATCCTGGAGACCCGGGATCGAGTCCCACATCGGGCTCCCTGCTCGGCGGAAGCCTGCTTCTCCCTCTCTCACTTCCCCTGCTTGTGTTCCCTCTCTGGCTGTGTTTCTCTCTGTCAAATAAATAAAATCTTAAAAAAAACAAAAAACAAAAAACAAAAAAACCCTGTTTTGTTCTATAACCCCTTGGAGGTAAATTCTGGGTAACTTTTATAATTTTTCCATAATTTCAGTTTACTCAAAGGAGATGTTATTGTTTTTGTTTTTATAATGAACATTTTCTTTTTTAAAATTATTTTTTAAAAACTAACATATAATATATTTTTTGTTTCAGGAGTACAGGTATGTGATTTATCAGTCTTACACAATACACAGCACTCATCACAACACATACCTCCCCAGGGACTATCACCCAGCCACCCCATCCCTCCCACCCCCTTCCATTCGTGCAAACCTCATTTTGTTTCCTGAGATTTAGAGTCTCTTATGGTTTGTCTCCCACTCTGGTTTTGTCTTGTTTCATTTTTTCCCTCTCTTCCCCTATGATCCTCAGCCTTGTTTCTCAAATTCCACATATCAGTGATATCATATGATAATTATCTTTCTTTGATTGACTTATTTTGCTTAGCTTAATATCCTCTAGTTCCACCCATGTCATTGAAAATGGCAAGGTTTCACTTTTTGATGGTTGCATAATATTCCATTGTATGTGTGTATGTATATCTACTTATCTATCTATATATATCTATATATATCCATTTATCTATATCTATATCTATATCTATATATACTACATTTTCTTTATCCATTCATCTGTCAATGGACGTCTAGACTCTTTCCATAGTTTAGCTATTGTGGACATTGATGCTATAAACATTGGGGTGCAGGTGCCCCTGTGGATCACTACATTTGTATCTTTGGGGTAAATACCCAGTAGTGCAATTGCTGGGTCGTAGAGTAGCTCTACTTTCAACTTTTTGAGGAATCTCCATATTGTTTTTCAGAGTGGCTGCACCTGCTTGCATTCCCACCAATAGTGTAGGAGTGTTTCCCTATCTCCACATCCTCACAAACGTCTGTCGTTTCCTGACTTGTTAATTTTGACTGGTGTGAATTGGTATCTCGTTGTGGTTTTGATTTGCATTTCCCTGATGCTGGGTGATATTGAGCACTTTTTCATGTGTCTGTTGGTCATTTGGATGTGTTCTTTGTAGAAATGTCTGTTCATGTCTTCTGCCCATTTCTTTACTGGATTATTTGTGATGAACATTTTCTTCAAAGAATACACCATTTCTAGAAGATTTTCAGTTATTGGCACAGCTCTATATGGAATTTTCTTTTATGTTAAAATCTTTGGATTTGTGGACATTTCTACTTTTTTATTTACATAGGTGTAATTTTACTTTCTGGATTTGCATGGTTAGAATTGTGTATTTGTGTATAAGTCTTCCAAAGAAATAACACTATTTAAAAAATATACTTCCTACCTTTTATAGATTTATTTGCTTTTTGCATTGAAGGCTTAGTTTATCTATTATTCTTTTTTTAATATTAAGAAAATTTAAATGTGAACTTTCCTGGGAGAACTATTTGATCTGACCTTAAAAGTTTTGTTAGTTTTAAAATATTATTTTAAAAGCCAACTTGTTGGTTTGTTCAAATATTTTATTCAAGGATTATTTAAGAGGGTGAATATTCATTTCTATGTAGCAGTTTGGTTTTGTTGTTTAAAAACGATTCTAATTATTTATGCTTCATATTATGATGCTACAGTATTCAGCAAGTATTCATGATTGTTATATATTCATTTGGGTTCTATATTTCGTGATGTAAAATTACAGTCTTTGTCCTGTTTATTAATATTCTACCTGGAACTTAACTTCATCAGAAATAAACTGTCATACTTTCCTAGATTCTAAAATATATTTTTAAATTTTTTTTAAAGGACTTTATTTATTTGACAGAGAGAAACACAGCCAGAGGGGGGAACACAAGCAGGGGGAGCGAGAGAGGGAGAAGCAGGCTTCCCGCCGAGCAGGGAGCCTGATGTGGGCGATCCCGGGTTTCCGGCATCATGACCCGAGTCGAAGGCAGTCGCTTAACCAACTGAGCCACCCGGGTGCCCCATCTATTTTTAAAATTTATGTTATCTTTGCACATGCTTCTTAACTTTTTCCAGTCATTTTATTTCAACATACTTCTTGAGAGTGTATTTGATTTTAAAAATCCAATCTAATCATCTTTTAATGTTTTTATTTGTTTCTGCCATGATTCTTGTGCTGGTTATTTAAGTAAGTTTTTTTTTTTTTACCCTTTCTCCCATGTTTTCTGTTCTTTTCTTGCGTAGTTATTTTTCACCTTTATACTTTCTTGGGATTTTGAATTGATGTACTCTAGTTTTAATTTTACTAATGGCTTTCTAAGTGAAAAAATTTCAAAATGTGTATTTCTATAAATAATCAAAATTAAGAATAAAAGATTTAAATCTCTATATTAAGTAAGGGATTTAATGCATTTTTTACTTCCTTTCCCATTCTTGAGAATGAAAAAATAACCTGTGTTTTTACATTCATATGATTGATATTAAATAATTATTTGTTTTTACTATTCTCTATCTG
>PITA01008335.1:0-85198 GCA_004023965.1 Spilogale gracilis | reverse complement strand
TATTGTTACTAAATTTTTTTTCCCAGTGTTTCAAGATTCATTCCCCATTCCCCACACCCAGTGCTCCACGCTTTAGGTGTCCCCAGTACCCACCACCAGGCTCTCCCATCCCTCCACCCCCCTCCCTCCAAGTCCCTCAGTTTGTTTCTGTGTTCAAAATCTCTGTTGTTTCGTTTCCCTCCCTAGATTACCCTAGTTCTAAAATGGGAATATTATTATTAGCTTACCTTTGAATAGCATTTCACTATCCATGGAAGGCTGTCTTCAGCTGTACCTCACTTGAGTGTCAGGGCAATCTCTAAGACCGTTAAGGAAGACATTCTTCTCCTTCCTGTTCTCCTCATTCATTCATTTGTTAATTCAACAAATGTGTTTTGGGAGGTTTCTTTGAGCATGGGGCCTAAGGAAACAATGGTGAACTCTATCTCCATGTTATCGTGGAAGAATTTGAGGCCCAGAGAGGATCCATGGCGTGCCCAAGATGACAGTGACACTGAATTAAATGGTATGGCCTAACTGTTTACATGGGACCAAAGACTTGAAACACAGTGTCTCACTAAGGCCTCATGACAACTCTATGAAGCAGTTACCATTATTTTAAGTCCCATTTCATGAATGAACAAAATGAGGGGCAGAGAGAAGCTAAATGACTGCCAAGGCCTCACAGCTGTGTATGGAAGAGACACCATTCACACCCTTGTTGGGTCCACTCGGGAAACGGAAGGGTAGGCATTATTTTACAGATTTAACAACCAATGTCCCATCTGAACCCTAACTCACTCACTCACAGGAGCTTCAACTCTGAGGCAAATTGTTCAAGAATAAGAGCTCTGTGGTTCTGAGGGAATCTGGAAAGTGACTTGTTTGGCTCAGTATCAGCCTTTCTTGGGTGAAACAGATATTTTGATGCATCTCTCAGAATAGCTTTTTCACCCAATGTTAAATACATCCATTCAAACAACTTGTAATTTGAAATTTTAAAAACCATATAATAGCTTGACGCTTTCATTTAAACACTCTACCCCGAAGAGAGCTAGAGCTAGAATATCCCACTGGTGAGAGGGAGATTGGCCATTGAAGACTTCACTTCTGTTTTTTGGAATGTTCCCCCTGGTAACCTGAGTGTTTGTGTACCTCTTTATCCTCAAGGTCAATCTCACCATGAGGTAATCACATGAGGGAGTATCTGGATCCTTGTGTTTTGAGAGTTCCACAATAAGAGACAGCATCCCTTTTCTCTACAAAGCACCAGCAGTACAGTACCTAGTGCCATGTGGTAAGGACAACGGTAGCACAGTCGGCCTCTCCATGGGTCTCCCAGCCTCCATTCTTACTCCCTTTCCACCTTCCATTCACCCTTCCCACCATAGCCAGAGTGGTCTTCCTTAAAACCAAACCTGAATGACATGTCAAAAACCTGTTGACCCTATGGAGCTCAGACACTAGCTTACAGCACACACAGCCCTCTATAATCTGGCCCTAGGCATCCCTCTGGAATGATCTCCAGCCAGTCACATACAGACAGAACTGATACTCAGACAATATGCTCCAGTACGGCCTTTCCAGACATTTATCTCTGGCGGCCCCTCTGACTGACTGACAGAGGCCATGTCGGTGGCTGAAGATTTGGACTATGCTCCTTTCACCTCATTACCATCCTCTCTCATTAAAACAAACAATCTTTTTTTTTTTAGAAGCTTTATTCTTACCTCTATGTGTCTACCCAAAAAACTTCCATTCATTCATCAAACATTTATTGAGCATTAGTTAAATAGTAAACATTGTGCGAGGCATTTGGGATAGAGAGCTGAAGGTCTGGCTATCAAGAAAGTTCTGTTAGGATACAGAAATTTGGGTGCTCATGGGGTACGAAGGAGGGATACTTAAGCCAGACTCAGCGTTCAGCGAGCTGTTCCTAGAGAAGGAAGACTATGCTGGGTTCTGAAGGCTGAGAAGGGGCCGAAGGGAGCATCATAAAGGGAGCAATGGGCCTGTAAACAGCACAAAAGTAGTAAAGCCTAAATAGAGGTGAGGCTAGTGTTGGTAGTTTGAAGAGAGAGTCTGCTAGTGTGTGTGCATGTGTGTGTGAGTGTGAGGGAGAGAGAGAGAGAGAGAGAGAGAGAGAGAGAGAGAGAGAGTGTGTGTGTGATATGGGAGGAAGTGCATGAAGAGCAGAATTGGCCACTCAGGGGTAAGGTTCCATCCTGAGCACAGTGGGGAATCAATAATTCATTTTCATCAAGGAAATGACTTGAGCAGAATTGCATCTTAGTGAGGATGTTTTGGCCAGAACGTGGAGAACAGACAGGAAGGGAAGGCTAGAAAGGAGGGAGATAGCTTAAGAGGTTGGATGATGAGAGGAAACTGATGAGAGATGATAACGGGCTAGACTAAGGCACTAGCAAATGGGTTCGTGACAGAATGAACTCAAGAGGTTTTAAGTTAAAGTCAATAAACTTTGGTGACTAGTTAGTGATGGGACAATGGGAAATGGAAAATAACTCCAAGTATCTGACCTGGGAAACTGGGTGAGTGGTGGTGTAGTTTTATGTAGCTGACATCACATAGCGCTATGTTAAGCACTTCACAGAAATTGGCCCATTTTATCCTCTTAACAAGTCCATGAGATACTTTTGTTGTTGTTATTTCTAGGTTAGTGTTAGGGGTTAGGGTGCATACCTGCCTGGTATCCTGCGGTTCAGAGACCTCCCCAGAGAATAAAGCCCCAGGCTTTTGCTGGGGTGAGAATACACACAGCAGCCATATGCTCAGCTGAAGCAAGGAAGGGATTCGGGACTCTCAATACTCTTTAAATACATATTCAATTGGTCCTTCTATTTTTTACATGAGATAGTATTCTTATCCCCATTTTGTAAGCAAGGAGCCTGAGGTCCAGAGAGGTCAAGTAAGTTATCCAAGGTCACACAGCTAGTAAGTGACAGAATCATGATTTAGACTCAGGCAATCTGAGTACAGAATCCACATTCTTTATTGTTTTTTTAGTTTTTTAAAAATTTTAAAAGGGCTTTATTTATTTATTCATTTGAGAGAGAGAAAGAGAGAGAGCATTGTGGGAGAGGGTGAGCAGGAAGGGACAGAGGGAGGGGGAGAAAGAATCTCAAGCCGACTCCACTGCCGAGTGCAGAGCCCAACCTGGGGCTCGATCTCCAAATCTTGAGATCACAATCTGAGCTGAAACCAAGAGTCGGATGCTTAACCAACTGCACCACCAGGGCACCCCGGAATTCACAGTCTTAACCAGATCCCTGGATTGCAATTTACTTAACTGAAGAGTATAGAGGGAGTGGCGAATCTGGTTAAGCACTTGACAAGTTCACTTCAGCGATATACTGAATTTGAAACATGTGTAGAGAATCCAGGCCAACTCCAGAAGGTAATTGGCTATATAAAAGTGGGTTAAAACTATGGGGTGTTTTTTTAAGATTTTATTTTTTATTTATTTCATACACAGAAAGATCGCAAGTAGGCAGAGGCAGGCAGAGAGAGAGGAGGAAGCCCGCTCCCCACTGAGCAAAGAGCCTGATGTGAACCTCGAACCCAGGACCCTGAGATCATGACCTGAGCCAAAGGCAGAGACTTTAACCCACTGAGCCACCCAGGCTCCCAAAACTATGGGTTTTTAAAGGATGACTCTTTATAATGAAAAATTATCTCTGGAAAATTTCTTTCAAAAAATATTTTAATTATATATTTGAGAGAGAAAACGCATGCGAGAGCACAAGCAGTGGAGAGGGCTGCCCATCAAGCAGGGAGCCCGATATGGGACTCCATCCCAGGACCATGAGATCATCACCTGAGCTGGAGGCAGATGCTTAACCAACTGAGCCCCCCAAGCACTCATACTTCTGGAAAATATCAGTGGATGCATTTTTCATTTGCTCAAATCAGGAACTCTCCATACCTGGGATAATGGGATTCAGTGATTCAAAGAGTAAGAGGCCAGCCAAGAGGTCAGTTTCTTTTCAGTCCATTGAGGACAATAGTTTTGAAAGTCAGGTATTATCAAAAGAGAAGCAGAATTTCTGAATTGTGACAGCTCCCTTTTCAAGAGCCCATTCTGTCCAGTCAGACCGCTGAGGACTGTTATGATGGTTCAGCCGAGAGCCCATGGGTATCAGCCAATAGCCACTTTGATTGATCAGCATCCACTGTGATCTGTGGATTCTGTGTCATGCTCACCCAGCAGGGAGGAGAAGGCAAAATGTAGGAGGAAAATTAGGAAATTGGTGGCAAAACTTCCGGTCCCGAGTCAAAAAAAAAAAAAAAAAAAACTTGGCAAGAGGATGAGCATGGATTTTTAAAATATTTTGGTGTAGGATGAGATAATCCACAATCCAGTGGGGACCCCAGATATGTTCAAGGAAAGTCAAAGAATATTGTAGTTGGTACTTCCCTGTCAAATCCAATATGGCATGAGAGGCAAAATAATGTTGTTTTGGAGGCAGATGACTGGATAGATATGCCTAAGATAGTGTTACTGGTTCTAGGTTCTTCAGTCTTATGGTGGTGATATTTTCCCACATGCTCCCACCTGCCTTCAACTCCCCACCTCTGCCATGCCCTATCCACCCAGTCGAGAAGGAAATGTAACTAGGGTGACCATAGCAAAGGTTGCCATGGATACCCAAGGCAGGGGGTTGACAGATGATGTGACTGAGATGCCAAGAGTCCACAGTTCCAGTACCGTGGAATGCTCTGGTGAGCTAGATAAACCTTTACTCCCCATGCACAATTTCACTGGCCACAGACTCTGTTGATCAGCATCACAACTGGGACCAAATCCCCAGAGATGAGATTAAACAGAAACCAGCAAAGACAGCAGACCAACAAGAAGATCCAGAGCTTCTCACTTCCTGCCGTGACGTCACATGAGCTCCCCACAAAGAGTGCCATTTCGAAGGAAGAGGAATGAGAAGAGAAGAGCTCTGGTGGGGAGGTGGACTTTAAATGATCGACTATTTACTTGAATAGATGTAACTGCAAGAGCGAATGTTGCTGTTATTGTGTCTCCCCAGGAACACAAAGGTGTTTGAACTGTTATATTAAACTAAGAAAAGTATTTCTACATCTGAGTGCATATTATGAATGAGGGAAAAGTCATCCCTTCTCTTGATGTTTCCTTTTCTGTGTAGGGCGTTCAATGAATGCAATTCTTTGCCCAGTTTTTCTTTTTATTCCTGGCATGAGAGATCTGGATATGATTGATAAATTTAGGGGGAAAAAACACCAGCATTCCAGGCTAAGCCATTCTCTCCTCCTCTGGGGAAGGAGCCATTAGCTGAGTTCCTCTCTGTTCTTCCCTCTTCTAAATCCTCCTAGGCCAGGGATTACCTGGGACTGGGTGAGGTAAATTTGCCTAATGCAGGGGTTTATTTAACAGATCTGGCTCTCATCCAACCCAAGTCCTCCAACATCCTCCAGTCTCCTCCATCAGTAATGAACATGATACTCCCACCTCTATTTTTTTATTTTATTGAGGATAAAACTAACACAACATAATATAATAACATTTTAGTTATCTTAAAGCATACAATTCAGCAGCTTTTATTATATTAACAATGTTGGATAACTATCACTACATATAGTTCCAGAACATTTTCATCACTACCCCGCCCAAAAAGAAACCATCCCCATTAAGCACTTGCTCCCATAAGGTGTACCTTCAGCACCCAGCAACCGCTGGTTTGCTTGCTGTCTCTGCAAACTTGCCTATTCTGCTGGGTATTTCTTTCTTTTTTCTTTCTTTTTTTTTTTTTTTTTTTTTTTTTTTGACAGAGAGAGATCACAAATAGGCAGCGAGGCAGACAGATAAAGAGGGGGAAGCAGGCTCCCCGCGGAGCAGAGAGCCCGATGTGGGACTCCATCCCAGGACCCTGAGATCATGACCTGAGCCGAAGGCAGAGGCTTAACCCTCTGAGCCACCCAGGCGCCCCACTGCTGGGTATTTCATATAAATAGAATCATGTAACAGGTGGCCATTCATAACTGACTGGCTTCCTTCACTTAGAATGTTTTAAAAGATTCATCCATGTATTGCACGTATCTGTACTTCATTTCTTTTTATGCTTTGTTAATATTCCACTTTATGGATATACCACATTTTGTTTGTCCGTTCAATAGCTGATGGACGTTCATATTGTTTCTACCTTTTTGGCTGTTGTGAATGAGGTTGCTATGAATATTCATGTACAAGTTTTTGTTTGAACATTTGTGTCATTTCTCCTGGGTATGTACCTACCTAACTGTACAATTGTTACCTCATATAGAAATTCTATGTTTGGGGCACCTGGGTGGCTCAGTTGGTTAAGCGACTGCCTTCGGCTCAGGTCATGATCTCAGGGTCCTGGGATGGAGTCCCACATCGGGCTCTCTGCTCGGCGGGAAGCCTGCTTCTCCCTCTCTCACTCCCTGCTTGTGTTCCCTCTCTGGCTGTGTTTCTCTCTGTCAAATAAATAAAATTTAAAAAAAAAAAAAGAAAAGAAATTCTGTTTAATTCTTGAGGAACCGCCAAATTGTTTTGCATAACAATCGCACCATATTACGTTCCCACCAGCAATGTACGAGGGTTACAATTTCTCTATATCCTTACCAGTACTTTTTTATCTTTCTTTCTTTCTTTTTATTACAGCCATCCTAGTTGGTGCGGAGTGGTATCTCATTGCGTTTTTGAGTTGCATTTCCCATATATTTTTTGAACATTTCTATATCTTCTTTGGAGAAATATGTATTCAAATTCTTTACTCATTTTTAATTGAGTTGTCTTTTTTGTTGTTAAGTTGTAAAAGTTCTTTATAGATTCTGGATACCAAGCCCATTTCAAATACATGACTTGCAAGAATTTTATAATTTATATATATTTATATATATAATTATATATATTTATATAATAATTCTGTGGGTTATCTTTTCACTTTCTTGATGGTATGCTATAATGAAAAAGGTTTTAATTATGAAAAAGTCCAATTCGTCTATTTTTGTTGTTGTTGTTGTTGCTTGTGCTTTTGGTGTCATTCCGAGAATCCATTGCCAAATCCAGGATTGTGAGGATTTTTCTCACTCATTTCTTTAGTGCTATTACCAAATGCAAAGTTGGGAGGAAAGAGGGTTTTTTTTTTTTTTTGTATTTCTACCACACAGATAAAATAGGTATAAATAACCTTATTCAGGTGTTGAGTATTTGTTAACTTTTTATTTTATTTTTAGGATTTTTATTTATTTATTTGTCAGAGAGAGAGGACAAGCACATACAAGCAGGGGGAGCAGCAAGCAGAGGGAGAAGCAGGCTCCCCACTGAGCAGGGATCCCCATGGGAGACTTGATCCCAGGAATCTGGGTTCATGACCTGAGCCGAAGGCAGATGCCTAACTGACTGAGCCACCCAGGAATCCCTATTTATTACCTTTTGTATTTTATTTTATTTTTAAGCATTTAATTTATTTATTTGACAGAGGGAGAGACAGCAAGAGAGGGAATACAAGCAAGTAGAGTGGGAAAGGGAGAAGCGGGCTTCCCCTGCTCAGCGGGGAAGCCCCCAATGTGGGGCTCCATCCCAGAACCCTAGGATTCTGACCTGATCATGACCTGAGCCAAAGGCAGACATTTAACGACTGAGCCACCCAGGTGCCTTATTTAAATATAATTTATTTATTTTTATATATTTATATATTTATTATTTTATATATTTATTTATTTTATATAGTTATTTATATGTATTTTTATTATCTTTTTACGTATAATTTATTTCATTATAAGTTTATATAATTTGAACAATCAGCTCTCGTGAGGGAGCACCAGACAGCTCCAACCTTTGAGCTAAGGGGACATATCTCTTTGCATAAACAAAAGAGCATAGGCAATGAGGTCAGATGGCCTCTCTCAGACTTACCTCTTGGGAGAATTTGGGCAAGTCATTAAATCTCAGTTTCTTCATCAGTAAAATGGGATGGTACTATGACTCTCTCAAGTCTGTGATAAAGCTTAGAGATAAATACATTGAGTCCGATCCCTAAGAGGTGTTCAAAAATGCTAGTTTAATATTATTTTACTGTAGCTTCAGCATAGCTTCAACTTTCTTTTGTAGTCAGGGAGACACTTGAGAGTCCTTCAGGGTATACTGGGGAGTTCCCGAGTCCCACATGAGGCATAGCATTTGTGTGAGGACAGTGATGCAAATAAATTTCACTCCTTGTACACTTGTCAGGGCAGAGCATTGGAAATCTTGCCTTGGGGGGCTTGGGAGGAGGGAAACAGAGTATCAGGCTCATGGCCATCCTAGATATAAGAGAATCAAATTATGATTATGGTTTGTCCCTATAAAACCTCCGTGGTTCCTCAAATATATTTCTGACAGGCTTCTCAGAAGCTTGATAATTCTATCCTTTAGTTTTCCAATGTGTCACCTGAAGGGAGGGAGGTTGGCCCTGCACCTGTCATAGGGATCAGCTTATCGGCCAGCCTGGAGGGCAGAGAGCAGGGCCCCAGGGAAATGTCACCTGGGCAGTATGTCTTTGTGGATCAGAGGGAGGGAGGGAGGGAGGAGGACCAGGGCAAAGTTTCTGGCATAGAGGAAAGGTTTGTAGGAGGGCTGTCTGGACACAAAGGAAGGAAAAGATACCACTCAGTGGTGAGGGGGAAAGGGGCAAGAAGAGACACAATACCTGTTTGCCACCTCCCAGAGTTGCATGGAGCCTCTGATTTCACACCAGCCCGTGAGAAAGCTAACATCCTCTTTGCTTCTGTGGGTCCTCAACGGCCAGTGCCAGGAACACAGTTAAGCAGGAAGTAAATGCAGAGTGGCTGGCACTTGACCCACCTCCAACTCGTTTGTCAACATTTCACAGCCTCTTTGGAGAGGCCTGTGGAAAGATGAGCTGAGAGGTATAATCCTTTCGCCCCAGGGAGGCCAGGTGCTTTTCCCCCTAGTTATCGGCCACTTGTGAAACAGCAGAAGCAACGTGTCACCCTTTGGATATGGAAAATCCAGCATTCTGCCAGCCCTCCTCCCCAGCAGGATTCTGATTCAGAAAATGGCAGCCAAGAGAGTGTCAGGAAACCCGGTTTGGTTGTGCTCAGCTGGGGGACCCTGAGCAAGCTAGGCTTCCTTATTCTTTCTGTCAATTAGAGATAAGAGTACCTTCCCCGGCTCAGTTTACATAACTCAAGGAAAATTCTTTGGCCAATGGAAGATAATGTCACGTGCGTTCAATAAATTGGAGCAACTGGCATTATTACTATGCCCACGTGCTCTTGGGCCATTTATTTCATCTATCTGGGTCTTAATTTCTTCATCTGTGTTTGGTGCGTCTGATGATCTTGGAGGCATCTCAGGTTCTAGCATTCTGTTATTCCATGACAAACAAGATTCTTTTTTTTTTTTTTTTAAGATTTTATTTATTTATTTGACAGAGAGAGAGAGATCATAAGTAGGCAGAGAGACAGGCAGAGAGAGGGGAGTAAGCAGGCTCCCCACTGAGCAGAGAGCCCGATGTGGGCCTCGATCCCCAGACCCTGAGATCATGACCTGAGCCGAAGGCAGAGGCCTAACCCACTGAGCCACCCAGGCGCCCAACAAACAAGGTTCTCTGCATCACTCTGGTAGGCATACCTGTCTACGGCAAGAGACGAGGCCATTGGCTGCCGCTGTCACAATGGTCAGCAAAGAACTTCGGGAGCAGAGACTTGTTTACCCCTCCCCTTGAACAGAGTTTTAAGGTTCTGGGACAAGAGTTATTTGGGGTGTTTCTCTAGCCATAGGATTAGGAAAGGGGACAGGGTGCTAAGCAGCAGGATGTATTAAAATGGCAGACATGTCAACCTTAGCCTGGGGTTCCAGCAACATCTCTTTAGATTCTACCCCAAGAACGGGTGGTGACAGAGTAGGAATGAGACAGCTCTATACTTTCGGAATAAAATTCCCCCTTCTGGACTCCGGATGAATGAGGCAAAGCCTTCCTTTTCTGATTGGGGCCCAGTGAATAATTATAATTAAGTGAAAGAAAGAGAGAGAGAGAGAGAGAGAGTAAGTCTGAGTCCGTGAAGTCAAAGCTGTGTCTCTGAATTGGCGGGGATGAAGGGGGAAGTTGAAGGACAGTAGACCCCTATCAATGCTCTTCGTCCCACCTAGTATTTTGAGTTGTCCTGATGCCCTTAACTCAGGCACATAGTGGGATAAAAACTGATGACCTTGGATGCAGAGCAGAGAGACAGGCTTTTTCCAGGTGCCTAGGGCAGGGTGCTAAGGATTTCAGGCTGACATATTCCCAGAATATCTTAGGTCAACACTATCTCCATAAAAAAGAAAACACAAGGGGGAAAAAAAGTACAATTACGTGCAGGCACATTTTCTACAATCTCTATTTTCCCAGAGCCTCGTTTCTTTTGCCCTTCCCCCCAATTTCCATTAGTGATTTCCGGATGTCAATTAAGGAGCTGATTTCCAGCTGGTAGAAAGCATTGCTCATTAACAATATTCACAAGAACCCAGGCCTTTGGATGACAAGTCACGGGGTTTCTGTTACCCTCCCAGCTGGAAGGTCTCTGCTAAATGACAAACTTCCTGAAGTTTCTCCCTACACATCTGGGACTGTGGTAATCTTTCAAGATCACACTTCGGTTTTTTTTTACATTGTCTCAAATATTTCTGCCACTAATTCTATAGCTCCTCATCAGTATGAAAGAAGCATCTGTCACAGAAAAGTGACTTGAGTGGACAAGGGGCACACAGCTGCCATCTGTGTGTGTGCCTGGCGCTCTGTTGTGAGAGCTTCAAGTCACTGTAGAGATGGTGTGTTCTCATTCGTCCCAGCCTGCCCACCAACCCATCCTCCATGATCATGCCGTGGCCACATTTTTATGCTAAACGATGGCAAGATATCCTCCAAGCCCTCAGAACAGGTGCCTTATTTTAACATCCCTCTTTAAAAGCCTTATCTCCCAATGTAGTCAGTCATCTTCTGAGGTCTCGGGGCTAGGCTTCAACCTACATGGGGGGCACATTTCAGCCCAGAAGAGTGAGTGTTCCTTTTCCTTTATTGTTGCTGATGTTGATGAAAAAGAGGGAGAAGAGAATGTACCCTAAAATTTTAGAGAAATTATAAAACTTCAGGAAATACCCAGAGGTTAGCAACTAGAACCAAGAACATAAAATAAGAAGAAAACCTAAGAGCACTCAAATCACTAGGCCTGAAATATAAAAGGCTGATTTTCTTTTATTGAAAAATGCTTAACTGAAATATGCAGGCTTAAATATGCTCACCACACAACTTGGACGTGCAGGGACAATATTTTTTTTATGTTATCGTCTTATTTGTTGTTACTTACTAGGTAAAGAGGAGAAATATAATCAAATGTCCAATCCAGCTTAAAATTTAGTTGGTTTTATTGTTGTTGTTGTTGTTGTTTCTTTTTAAGAGAGATCCTGGGGTGGGGGGGCCTGGGGGCGTAGAAGGAGAGAGAATCCCAAGCAGATTCTGCACTGACCATAGAACCGAACACAGGGCTCTAACTCACAACACTGAGTTCAGGACCTGAGCTGAAACCAAGAGTCAGACACTCAAACAACTGCACCACCCAGGAGTCCCTTAAAACTTAATTTAAATTGATCATTTAATTGGTCCCTTTTGGGTCTTGCTCAGGATCATTCTCAAGGGGGTGTCCGAGCCTTGAGCCCATGGCATTGTTGTCAGGGAAGAAGGCACCTTGGCTTTATGCAGGCCTTAGGTGGGTGCTTGTTCCTAGAGGTACAGCTGGTACCCTACTCATGTCTACAGCTGGCATGGCTCCCAGTCTGGGTTCCCCATCACTTGGCCCTGGCGTCTTGCCTCATCTCAGCTCCTTCTGGAGCTGTGTACCCCTCAGAGCTCTGCCCCAGCCTCCCTCTGCCATCCTGGTGCAGTGGGCATCAGGGCTGGCTTGCAGCCAATGGGAATGGAGGAGGCTTGGGACTACCCAGCAGTGGACTGTCTCTCTGCCTGCCCACTATGCAGCCAGCCTTTTGTACCATTTTGGACTGCCCCCTCCATCCTTGGCTCCTGTCCCAGAACACTGCCTGCTACCAGAGTTCTTCTTCCAGTGTCTTAAACAAACAAGGAATGGAAAAGAAACCCGTCTTCTAGGTATGGGAAACACGCTTTTTAAAGGGACATCAGAGCATGCATCTCGCCTCTTCCCCTCTTAACTCGCTTCAGTTCATGGCATTGTCTTTCCACAATGTCCCAGGCCAAGAAGAGGCAGCAGACTCATTTACTTCCTCTCCCTTATAGTTTCCTGGCTTGAACCTTAACAGAACCTACAGACTGTTGGTTAAACCTGTATCATAAACAGCATTTTCTTCTCTGTCTTATGAGAGAAACTCTGTGAACCTGACCAACTGGGAGCTGAAGTTATTTAGAAAAATCCTTTCTCAAGCCTAGCGTTCAAGTTTCTGTCTTGCTGTGAAATCTTATTTTGAATGTCAAAACGGAATACTACCTCTCTTTGGCTCTGAATTCCTTTAGGAACCATTCTAACCACTTCTCCAGATAAAAGGATTCCTCCA
This sequence comes from Spilogale gracilis, assembly GCA_004023965.1. NCBI lineage: Eukaryota > Metazoa > Chordata > Mammalia > Carnivora > Mephitidae > Spilogale > Spilogale gracilis. The sequence goes on along the minus strand of PITA01008335.1, from coordinate 72,642 downwards.
GCCAGTGGAGAGAAGGCAAAAAAAAAAAAAAAAAGAGTATGTTAATCCCCCACTGATGACTCCCATTACGACAGTGAGTGGACTCCTTGATGGACAAAGATAATTTCCCGAAAGCACTTGCTTAATGATTTGGGGTTTTTGTTTTGTTTTGTTTTTTGTTTGTTTGTGTTGGGTTTTGTTTTTTGGGGTTTTTTTTAAAGATTTTATTTATTTGACAGAGAGAAACAAGCCAGAGAGGGAACACAAGCAGGGGGAGTGAGAGAGGGAGAAGCAGGCTTCCCGCCGAGCAGGGAGCCTGATGTGGGACTCGATCTTGGGTCTCCGGGATCATGACCTGAGCCGAAGGCAGCCGCCCAACAAACCGAGCCACCCAGGTGCCCCAGTGTTGGGTTTTTTTAAGGAAGGGAAGGGAAAAGAAGGAAGGAAATCAATATTTTAAAGATAATCACTAATTCTCCCTTGTTTTGATAAGATAGAACAAGGAAAATTTGGGTCCAGTCAAAATGGAAACTGTTTTGAGCAGTGTGAGAGAGGCTGAACATGACTCCATACTCAGGAATTGGAGTACAAAAGGGTGATCGTGCCAAAGATGAAGAAATGAACTAAATGTGGCCTCAGCAAATCTCTTCTAGATCACACACCTGCTTGCCTAATCCCAAGAAGGCCTGGAGTTGATGTTAGAGCTGTCTCTTCTGGAATCCAGTGTCCACGCATGGTCAAAGGAGCCACACCTGGGATGGTAGCCTTTGTGAGAGGAGGACCATGAAGGCACCAGGAAGTCCTTGGTCCCACAGAGTCTGTAAATCCTTCCCAGCTGGGGACTGGAGCTCTGTAAACTTCAGAGGAGTCAGAGACTTCCGGAAAGAAGCACATCAGAAACACAGTAAAGACTCCATTAGCGGGGCGCCTGGGTGGCTCAGTTGGTTAAGTGACTGCCTTCAGCTCAGGTCATGATCCCGGAGACCCGGGATCGAGTCCCACATCGGGTTTCCTCCTCGGCGGGAAGCCTGTTTCTCCCTCTCTCGGTCCCACTGCTTGTGTTCCCTCTCTGGCTGTGTTTCTCTCTGTCAAATAAATAAAATCTTAAAAAAAAAAAAAAAGACTCCATTAGCTCTGGAGATGGAGAAGCTGAGGGGACTTTGGAGAGAGTGAACCATCCGTACCAGAGGGCCTGCTTGGTGACTCTATGAGGGCTGCTTAAACAGGGTTCTTGAGAAAAATGTTGTTTGGTTTTTCTAAGCCTGTTTCCTCATCCATAGAAAGAGAGCATTGGGCCTACCTCCTGTATTTATTGAGCGAGTTACATGAGATAACACAGATCCAGCCCCTCACCCAGGGCCTGGCACGTAGCAACTTGTCAGTAAATGGTAGCTGGTTTTGTGACTACCATTCTTTTTAGTGAAACTCTAAAACACACACACACACACACACACATACAAACAGGCAAGGCAGAGCAGAAAAACCTTCACAAGGATCCTCTGGCATACAAAATAAACAAAAGATTGTTTGTATGGCTTTCCCCCCCCCCTTCTGAATAAAACCAAGGAGCAAAGAGATGAATCTGAAGTTCCAGCCATGTTGTCAAAAAGGAACCTAATGTAACCCAGATCATCTGCGTTTTCACTGAGAAAATGACAAGTATATTTGACCCCACCCTGCAGGGGAAGGGTCAAATGCTGAGAACTCAGCCCCTCTACTGTTCTCTTGTGACCCCAGAAAAGTCAGAATCCTCAGGCTGAGTGGTCTGGGGCAATGTATGCAGTACAGAGTGGGAGGACTCCAGGTTGAATGGGGAATGGAAAATTCCCATTTTTATTGTGCTTCATAACTGGTGGGTTAAAAATGAACAAAAGAAATAGAAATAATGCACGCTGGAATTAGGGGTGGGAGAACCAGGGAAGTCGGGGATGCATGAAGTAAAATCAAGGAAAAAAATATTCAAGTTAGAACCATAATCACCATGATTCAGCAGCTCTAGGAATCTTTACAGTTACCACCCCCGTGATTTTCCAGATAAGGAAACTGAGGCTCTCAAAGTCAGATTACTTGCCCAAGTCCACAGTGAACAAATATGGGCCTCTTGACTTCAGTCTTGCACGCTTTCCACATGCAGGTATTATAGAAAAGAACCTGAGAGGGAAGAGCCAAGAAGGATAAAAACAGGTCATTTCTAGCCAAGTCGCAAGGTCTGTGATTGGTTAGCTGGCGGCTTGTAGCTTCACGTAATGAAATTTGACTCCAAGAGCCACAGCCAGGAGAAGGCCCTGGGGATGGAGGCCCAAAGTTAAAACAGCCCAAGAAGTCGGAGTTGAGCAATGGATGGCAGGACTCCAGGTCCCAGAAGGGACCCATGCACCTGTTCCGGTACCGAAGCATGACAGAACTTGGGCAGGCCCAACCCCAACAGGAGAGAAGCTGGAGGAGGGCCTGGTCAAAGAATTCACTTTACGACACTCTCCACATTTCAGTGGCCCATCTTTCTTCCTTTCATTTCCTTTCCTTCCCTTCCTTCCTTTCTCTTTCTTTTTCTCTCTGTTTCCTTCCTCCCTCCCTCCCTCCCTTCATTCTTTGAACCTCCCTCCCTCTCTCTCTTTTTCTCTCTTTCTCTCACTCTTTCGTTCGTTTGTTCCTTCCTCCCTCCCTCCCTTCATTTCTTTCTTCCTTCCTTGTTTTCCTTCCTTCCTTCCTTCCTTCCTTCCTTCCTTCCTTCCTTCCTTCCTTCCTTCCTTTCTGTCTTTCTTTATCTCTTTATCTCTCACTCTATCCTTCCTCCCTTCCTTCCTTTCTCTTTCCTTCTTTTCTTCCTTCCTCCATTCTCTCCTTTCCTGCCCAGCATCTAAATCCCCCTTCTTAACTGTGAGTCAGAGCTGGTGTTCCTTGCACCAGTATTGCAAGAGTCAACCAGGGAAATTGAACCCAGTGTGACTACACGGTAATGTCTGGTTGCTAGCCAATACATGCATAGTACAGAAGCATAAAAGCAGAAATTCTTGCCCTTCTTATTCTTGACCACCAAAGGAACCACACAGTTATGGGATACTACCACTTAGGACTTCGAATTATGTGAAGTCACAGAAAGAGTGGTGTTGGATCCGTGATGGCCGCTGAGGTGGTCTAGCAGTAAGATTCATTTCCAGGGATAGTGACCACGGTTGGTGATGGTGGTACCGTGCCAGCCATATTGTGTCTGCTGCCCGGGATCCCTGGACTCCTGGCCTGCTTCTTCTACCTTCTTACAAATTCTGTGAACAGCTTTCCACGATTTTGTTTTCCACCATTGTTGGCCAGCATCCAACTACAGATGCCTAGTCGACACAGGCACCACTCCTCACCTGTAATAGCAGAAGCCAAGAAGTTTCAGAAGGCTGGGCTCAGCTCAACAGTGACTCTTACAAAAGCAGAGGTGAGAGCGTGATGGGAGAGAAAAAGGTTCGCAGTGGAATGCATGCCGTGGAAACACACTCATTTTCAAGGCTTAGAACCTTACCCAGAGTCACACAGGTAGTTAAGTGACAGAATGCAATGGAAGCCGTTGGGTTCAAGTGAACTTTGAAATGTCAAGAAGAAAAGAGGCTTTGGCTCCTTCTTAAAAGAGGCATTAGATGCTAAAGGTCTGGTCTAGATTATATAATCTACACCCAGGACTTCCTCAGCTCCGCAAACAATGAGGCATTGATTGAGGGAGAAAAGGAGTTGAGAACTGTTTCCTGATTGGAACAAGGAAGACAAACCCACGATTTGTAAGCCACACTGAGAAAGTTACATAGCCACACTGGGTCCCTGCTTTTCCATGTTGTTCCTAAAAGAGGAAGAAGGGAGAAATCCATGCTGGATTTGGGGAAATACCTTTCAATCTTCCATTCTGATCTTCACTGTCTTAGTCCATGACCTGGGCTCCTTTTTCCTTCTTTGCAACAAGCCCCAGGGACTCTGTTTCCATTTCCTACCTGCTCTGACCTCTGGAGTTCTTATCACTCCTCTATCCTATCCCACAATGGCTACGTAAGAAGAACATCTCATTCCAGCTGCCCCCAAAGACACATACAAGCCCTGATTCTCTTAAGGACTTTCCTCCTAAGAACTCAGGACAGAGGACAACAAAAATATAAAAAGATGGTTTGTTACATAGCTTAAGAGTCTTCCAAGGACTTCCAACATAGTCCTTTTAATGTTCCCTTGCGGGCTGAGCCAAGACCCTACTACCCATAGCTAACATGTCCCAGGCATTTCTTATTCATCAGGCACTGGACTGCCTCAGAAGATGTTCCTCATTTTATATTCCCAACAACCCTCTGAATGTTATTAATGGGACTAAAGCCAACAGAGACTGAGTAACTTTTCTAAGGTCAATTGGTAGTTAGCTGCAGAATTGATACTTGAACCCAAGCCTGTCTGACTCTGTTTTGCTCCCTTTTTTTTTACATTTTAGTTTAGTTTTATAATGTCCACTTCCATTCTTGTCCCTTCTTCCACCCCTTCCACCTTATAAATTATTTCTGTTAATTTCTGATTTATCTTTCTAATGTTTCTGAGAATGTGCATATGTACACACACACACACACAGAGATTAAAGCTGATACTGTTTATACTATGCCCAATTGAATGCCTACTCTTTCTTTTTAAAAAAAATCAATTTAGGGACAACTGGGTGGCTCAGTCAGTGGAGAGTCTGACCTTCGCTTTCAGCTCTAGTCATGATCTCAGGATCATGAGAACACATCCAGCTCCACACTGGGCATAGAGCCTGCTTAGGATTCTCTCTGCCTCTCCCTCTGCCAACCCCGCCCACCCACTGCCCTCATGTGTGCACACATTCTCTTGCTCTCTTAAAAAAAAAATAATCAATTTACAAAATAAGAGTCAATTTAATCAGAAAAAAAGAGCCAAATAAGAGGGCAACTGGAGGAAGTGAATGCTTTTTTGATGGTGGAAAGCAGATACCTAAGAATTTTCCAACATTGCTTAAAACCCCCCAGATAGTTTTTTAAAGTGTCTTAGCAATAATATTAACATTTGGATATCAGAAGCAAAGTATGAGTAAATTGGAAGTATCCCTAAAACAAAATGGAAATCAGGTATAACCTTAGTAAAAGCCAGGTGTTCATGTGTCTGAGTCTGTGCACAGAGTCACAACTCAGGAAGCCTACTACTGGAACCAAAAGTAATAAAAGCTAAATTGTAATCTTTATTCATACCCTTCAATGAATATCAACAGAAACCTAATTCACAAGCCTCAGCAAATGTCTCAAATCCAAACTCTCTCCAGTATTCAGTCCATAATTTTTCTTCCTCTCCTACCTTTCTCCCTCTCTCCTAGCTTCTGGTACCAAGTCTTCCATGTTTTCTTCCCACGTCTTAGATCCTGTATCTTCTACCTAAGTCCTTACTCCTATAATCTGGGAAATTGAGCTGGCAAGGATTCCTCTTCCATGGCAGGAGAGGGACTACTTTCAGGAATACTTATGTGCTGAGAAAGCAATTCCTTGTACACCACATGGTAACTAGTCTTTGGTAATAGTTGCAGTTTAATGGAGAAACCCACCAGGTATGTCTCTGATAAGGAAAAAGAAATTACATCAGTTATCTGAATAAGGAAACTTTGATGTAAAGAACTGTTGACTAATACTAATAAAAGGTGACTAACTCCTAAAAGGAGAAAGAGATGCCCCTAAGCAGTTCTGCAGTAACCAGTTGCAATAAAAAGAAACTTCTAGGGGGGCCTGGGTGGCTCAGTCAGTTGAGTGTCTGGCTCTTAGTTTTGGCTCAGGGCATGATGTTGGGGCCATGAGATCAAACCCCTCATTGGGCTGGGCACTCAGTGGGGAATCTGCTTAAGACTCTCTTCCTCTCCCTCTCCCTCTGCCCCTCTCCCTGCTCATGCTCACTCACCCATTCTATAAATAAACAAACAAACAAACAAATCTAAAAAAAAAAAAAAGTAGAACAAGCTTCCACCTTTAGGCTAAAGGAGCCTGGACAAAGAAGGGACTAAGGGCTTGGGAGACCTCTTGAAATAGGAAATGGCTGCTATAAGAACTCCAGCCTGACAGAGTGAAAAGACACCGGCTAGAGCTGCCCTTGGAAGAGGTTCTCTGTTATCAGCGGTCATGGGCAGACTAAAGCTGCTGGAAAGTCACAGTAGGGAGAGCGAGGGGTTAGGGGTGCCGCTGAAACATGTCCACATGACTCTTGGGCTGCCATGTTGACTAAGAACAATGGAAGGAACTAGAATGAATAACAACTAGAAGGGAACTCTCTGTGACTACGTCCTTGCAGTGTCACTCCAGAGCCTTATTGCAGAAACCTAACATTCTGCCAGCTGGCAAAGGAGAAATTTTACACGGTCCAGCTCTGATAACACAAAAGCTATATAAAGAAGGTTGAACTTGGAACAGAAAGACAATAAACCGATAAAAGGCGTAGACCCTGGCCAATCAGAGGGGATGTCGGCTGTAAACAACCAGTATAGACCTTCTGGTTCGTTTTAGGTGAGAACTCTGAGTTGTGCAAAGATGTTACATTTCTGTAGACTCTGTTTCAGCTTTCTGCTTTATGCCTACAGATTGCATTGTAGAAAAATCGAGGATACAGGATATATCCTGTTCTCAAAAATCAGAAAGATCCAGGGGCACCTTGGTGGCTCAGTTGGTTAAGCCTCTGACTCTTGGTTTCGGCTCAGGTCACGATGTTGGAGTCCTAGGATCAAGCTCCAAGTCAGGCGTGGCACTCAGTGTACGGTCTGTTTAAGATTCTCTCTTGCTCTGCCCTTCCCATTTGTGCTCTCTCTCTCTCTCTTGCTATTTCTCTCTCTCAAATAAATAAATGAATCGGAGAGAGCCAATACGAATGGGGCAGGCAATGAGGGGCAAGGTATCCAAAGGATAATGTTTTTTTAAAGATTTCTTTCTTTTATTTGGCAGAAAGAGATGGACAGAGAGACAGAGAGGGAGAGAGCAAGCAAGCACAAAAGGAAGCAGCAGAGAGAGGAGAAGTAGTTTCCTCGCTGAGCAGGAGCCTGACTCAGGGCTTGATCCCAGGACCCTGAATCATGACCTGAGCAAAAGGCAGATCCTTAACAGACTGAGCCACCCAGACACCCCTCTAAAGGATAATTTTTTATTGCAGACATTTATGAAGTACCAATTATGAGCTAGACACTGTACTTGATGATTTATATGCATTCTCTAATTTAAGGCTTATAACAATTTTAGAAAGCTGGTGTTATTCCTCTCTTTTAGGTGAGAACACTGAGCCTCTCAGAGGTTAGGTAAGTTCATGAAGTCACACAGCTAGTGTGGTGAAAAACAGGTATAAGCTCAGGTCAGCTTAATCACCACCAAAGTCTGTTTGAGCTGTCTTTTCTTAGAGGAATGTGTTAAGCTGCAATAATTCTGTAAGTTGTTGCTTTATATATAGGAAGATAGCATACTTGTTAATGATTGTTGATATAGGTCTTATATCCAGCATTTAATGTCCTTCTTTGTCCCTTATGATCATTTTCAACTTAGATTTTATTTTACCCATTACTGAAATCGCTATGCCACCTTTCTTTTGGCTTCCTTGTGGGTGTTTTTCCATTCCTTATTTTCAAGTTCTCCATATCCTTTCGATGCAAAAAAATGTGTCTGCAAACAACATATTACTGGATGGAGGGGAGGAGGATGTTTTGTTGTTATCATTTTAAAAATTCAATCTCAGAGTCTCTCACTTCTTTGATTCTAAAGTCTATGCACTTTAGAATCAAAACACACACTGTATGTCTGCTCAAAGCCAGCTGGCAGGTGGTCGGGAAGATGCAGAAGCAAAGACAAAAGTACCCAGACAAGAGAGCAGTGGTCAGGTTGTGGATGCCAATCCCCACAAGGGAGGACCTCAGCTTTCAGAGAAGTAGGATAATAAGCAGGAAAATAATTAAGCAGGAAAAAGAGAATCATGAACCTCTTCTTAGAATATGGGGAGCAGGTTGGGAGTGTGATCATGGAGTCACAAGAAAGTTTCGGGTTATCAGAACCGGAAACAAGCCAAATGAAGTAAAGAAGATGAGAAGACAGGGTGTTTACAAATATTAATATATTTATGACTCCATATCCCAATATCATGTGGGCTTTTTTTTAGCAGATGTGCTAAATTACTTCTTCCAGCAATGCATCCCAAAAAAAACTGCTTCCTTCCCTCAGAGTTTGTGTTTTTTCCATCTCTGTTGTTCTCGTGCATATATTTGAAGGTAAATCAAATTCCTTTAAAATAACTGAACAAAATAATTTCTAACACAATATAAATCTGGCAATTACTCTTTTCTGAAAGATTGAATTACTTAACCACCTTTCTTCTCCCAATTCTGTGCCTCCTCCCTGCCATCAAAGGCACTCCTCTGCAAAAGGGAATAAAGTCATCAAACACAATACTTGGAGATCTATTCTTCATGAAAAAGAGGTGGAAAGATTAACAATAGGATAGTCCCAAACAGCCATCCATTTGACTCATTTATTATTTTCCTTTGATAGTCACCCAGATTATTTGATGTCCGAGAAATTGAAAGTTTGGAGTTCTATTGACTCTCACTTTGATTCACTAACTATGGAAAAGTTATCTTACATCATTTGACCTGTGGGTAAAATCCCCTACATCCAGAGAGCATTTTCCAGGTGTGAAACACCTGCACATCTATATACCTTGTGAGGCCTCCCACTGTTCACTAACCTGGAATTTTACAGGCTGAGAATGCAGAATAGCATTTTAAAGGTTACAACTAGTTAGTGATGGAACGGGAACTCAAATCCCATTTCTGACTTCAAGTTCAGTTCTCTTTTCACTTTTCAGTGTTTCCTCCTCTCCTTCAAAGATCTTGTTCTCTCTTCTACCTCAGCCACTGCCACGGTCATACCTTAGACCTTGTGATTACTAATAACCTACTTATAATGTTAGTTTCAAGCATTTCAATTACCATCAACTTTTTTTTTAAGATTTATTTATTTGAGAAAGAGAGTGCACAAGTGGGAGGGGCAGAGGCAGAGGGAGGGAGAATCCCAAGAAGACTCTGCACTGACAATGGAGGCTACCTACAATGGGGGAGGGGCTCCCTCTCACGACCTTGAGATTATGATCTGAGCCAAAAGCAAGAGTCTGGCGCTTAACCAACTGTGCCATGCAGGTGTCCCACAACCACCACCAACTTTTATTTTTCCAGTTCATTTCCTCTTGACACTGACTCTAACATTTCTTCGATCCCATCAGGACCTATAATTCATTAGTCTTGCCTCTTCACCCCATTTTCTTTCTTTTCAACATTCCCAACTCAGAGACTGCAGAATACTTTTGTCATCATCCCCTTTAGCTCCCTTGCCCCCATTTTCTTCCAGGTGAAATCTAATTTGCCACCAACTTGGCAATTGAATGTGGCCAAAGACACACACATGTACACACACACCATAGATTCATTATCAGTCTCTGAGGCTTTCCTTCAATAAATAGCATCCCTCTTCCCCAACAGTTCTCAACAAGTTGAGAAATAATGCAAAGTAAATGGGGAGGCCAAACATCAGCTATATTACAAATAAAGACCAGATTAGAGGATAGACGTTAGGTCCGTTGGTCAAGGTGCCCAGGTCCAGTACCCATCCAGCTCCAGCAGCAGAAGCAGCAGCAGCGCTGGACTAGGGCTCTACCCTCAATTATTTCTGTAATCCAGCCACTCCTCACCATCTTAATCACTACCACTGGGTCCAGGCCAGCATCAGCTCTCCTCTCGAATCCTGTAGTAGTCTCCTACTTGTCTCTGGGTATCCACTCTCACCGTCACTCCTCTTATGTCATCCAAACAGCCAGAGTGAGCCTTCAAAATCAGTAGTTCTCAACCTTGGCTTGACATTAAAATCACGTGGGCAAGTGTTAAAAGTCTGGCTACCCAATCCTCACCAATTAATTCAGAGTTGGGGCTGAAACCTGGGCATCATGATCTTATAAAGTTCCCCAGGAGATCCACTGGGCAGCCAAGGTTGAAAACCAGTACAGTCAGATGCACTATTCTTCTGATCTCATGGCTCCCCACATGACTTCACTTTTCACCCAGAGTAAAAAGCAAAGCCCTTTAAGATGACTGACAAATAGCTCATGAGCTGACTTTCTTGGAACTCCCCAAGCTCATCTCCAGCACCACTGGCCTTCTCACTATTCCTCAAACACACTGAGCGAGTTCTTCCCAGGAGTATTTAAACTTGCTGGTCTAGAGAGTCTCTCCTCAAGATAGCCACATGCCTCACTCTACTTCCTTTAGGTCTCTGTTCAAATATCTCTTTAATAAGTTCTTTTCCAAGTGCTTGACTTAAAAAAAATACACACACTTGACCCCAACAGTCTCGGTCTCCATGACTCTGCTTCATTCCTCCTCACGGCACTATTGGCTCTCGCCCCCAGTGGAATGGAAGCTCCTTCAAGGTGGAGATTTCCCCTGGTTTGTTCACAGTTACATTCCCAGTACCTAGAACGGTGCGTGACACAGTGGGGAACTTATTAAATAGCTATAGATGAAGGAACGAGTGAGTGAGTGAACTTTGCAAAATGTTGGCTCCACCACATTCTCTTCTTCTTGCTGTAGAAAACTAAAGAGTTTACCATCAACCAAGATATATCCAACTGAGCATACCAGGTATGACTTCTGACTTACTAAAGAAAAATATGAGTGTATAGGAAGAATACACCCTCTCCTCTCTCTCCCTTTTATTTTCCCAGCCCTACCAACATCTCTGAAACAAGATGAACTCTCAGTAAAGTATGCTGAATTAAACCTGAGCATTTCCACTGGTGAGGTGCCCTACCCAGTTTGGCTGTGAAGAGAAACAATATGGCAGAGTGTCTGTTGACCAGTGCCATTGCAAGACACATCCTGCAGAACTTCTATCCACATTGGAGGAAACCATACAATCTCAGTTAAAGGCCAGTAACAAAATCAACAAGGAAGGAGGGAGGATCAAAGCCAGAAACCACAATGGGTCATCCTGTGCCTGTTGTTACCAAAATAGGTAGGTTTGGGGTTGCAAAGGGAGGGAGGCAGAGGAGGAATGAAAAGGAGGAAATCGATTTTTGTCTAATGTATTTACTTTTAAATACATTTTTCTTACAATACTGAAGAAATCTGGGAAAATCTTAAAAGTAAAATAAAGCAAACAACCCATTTGCATAATCCCACTACCCAGATGTAACAAGTGCTTAAATTTAGTTTTTTTTTTTTAATATTTTATTTATTTATTTGACAGAGAGAAACACAGCCAGAGAAGGAACACAAGCAGGGGGAGTGAGAGAGGGAGAAGCAGGCTTCCCGCCGAGCAGGGAGCCCGATGTGGGACTTGATCCCGGTCTCCGGCATCATGACCTGAGCCGAAGGCAGTCGCTTAACCAACTGAGCCACCCAGGCGCCCCTAAATTTAGTTTTTTACAGTCTACTTCCTGTGTTCTTTTTGTCACTCTGGTAGAACAACATAATGGCCTCCCATTCATTGGTCAAATTTCTGATCATTTCTATAGGATACTGCTCCAAGGTTTGTGTACCCAGATGATAACTAAAAAATGTTTTAGTCAAGTATAATTAACATACAGTGTTATATTAGTCTCAGGTGTATGATATAATGATTAAATAATTCTCTACATTACTGAGTGTTCCTCATGAGAAGTGGTACTCTTCATCTCTTTCACTTATTTCACCCATCCCTCACCCACCCACCCACTTCCCTTCTGGCAACCACCATTTTGTTCTCTATAGTTAAGAGTCTGGTTTTGTCTCTTTTTCTCTTTGTTCATTTGTTTCTTAAAGCCCACATATGGGTGAAACAATATATTATCTTTCTCTGAGTCACTTACTTCACCTAGCTTTATGTCCTTTAGATCCATCCATGTTCTTGTAAATGGCAGGATTTCATTCTTTCTTTATGGCTGCATACCACTTCTTTATCCAGCGGATGATCATTTTTAAGTCATTTTGAGATACACTGCCTAAGAGATTTCCAAAGAGGTTTACTAATTTACGTTCCCTCCAGCACGCCATGAAAAATACATATTTCTCTGGGTCTCACCTGGCCTCACCTCACCAGTGCTGACCAAAATCACCTTAAAACATTTGAATCATGACACTGTAAAAGATGCAACCAACCGGCACTACGTTCTGACTTTCCAGAGAGGTAATGAAAAGACAAGGGATAAAATCTGACAGGTTAAGGTACCCTCTTAGTCTAAAAAATAAAGGCTGATCGTCCCCTGCCTTGGTCTTTTCTAACCTGATTTACTGCCTCTCAGTTCCCTTAGCAGATCCGTGGCCAATCAAATCCTTGCCTCCTGGGCTTCTCTTTTCCCCTAAAATCAGATTAAGCCACCTAATTTCCCGGCTTTTAAGACCTGGGAGTCACCTGAGCTCAGAGCCCACTGCCCCGCCCAGAGCAGCTTGGTCAACAGTTTTCACCTCTGGCCCCTCCCCTCCCTGGCTCGCAGCCTTGCTTCTCTTCTGGCCATTTGGAGATGAGAAGTAAATATGCTGGCATCCCTCACCTGGGTGTTTCTTCTGTGGGTGTGTATGCTTGTGCGTGTGTTTAAGGACTCGAAATACTTCAGCAATCACAGTGAAGATGGCGGTGGTAAGGTCCGATGCCTGGCCTTGGCCCAACATTCCATTCACTGTGCTCAACAACTGAAGACATGGCCTCACAGATGCCTATGGGGTAGGGAAAGAGGTTTGATTGAGATCACTTAACCTGTAACAGCGGAGCCACGACCAGAGTGTGGTCTCGGTCCAAAGATGGAGTTCTTCCATCTTCCGCGTTGGGTTTTCAACGAATCCATGTCAAGCATTCAGTGTTTTCACTCACCCATTCCTTTCATAACGTAATAATAACAACAACAACAACAATAACATATCTTGAAATCGCATCCTATATACGTGTAGGAAATCTCTTTCCCTTCCAAAGGTTTCTCCAGATCTTGGGGGACTGAGAATGGGAATGCTGTCACCCTCGTATAGACGGCTGCTCCAGGATGCTTCATCGGTCGGTCATGTCTTCTCACTACTTTGCCCCAAACGATGGCTCACCCTAAACACGACCTCTTTTCCCTCATCCATAAAACCCAAGACCTGCTCTCCCCTCATGACTGGAATACAACCAGAGTTGAATACGGATCACTTCGCTGAAGGCCTGGGAGGAGCAGGAGATTACGAAACAGAAGAGGAGGAAATGAAATTGGCTATCAGACTTGATCTCTGAGAAATCTGGCTTTGAGAGAGCAGAGTGGTAGATTCCGGTGTAGGGGCTCTGGAGCCCAAGTCCTGGCTGTAGACAGCGAGTTCTCAACCGCCCGGCCATCCTGCGAATTCACAGTGGCCTCGGGTCTGATTGGTTAGAATTCATTCCCACGTCTGTTCTGATTGGCCAATTTCTGCGGCTGTCTCTTCTAAGTATTTGCTGTCAACATCATGCTGGTCGTTAAAGGTTTTGAATATCGTTCTCTTACTTGATGTATACATGTGAGCCCATTACTTAGGCATTTTTGTGCTTCAGTATCCTTATCTTTTTGCCAGAGACAAAAGATGGGATGGAATAGAGGAAGCCACCTCTCTCAGTGACTAGCATCTAAAGATGGCTAGAAGGAAGCTTAGAAAATGAGAGCACTCTGACATAGACCATCATCCATAAAACCCAAGACCTGTGGAGTGGAACTGGGTCCTGGATGGCACCATTAAAAAAAAAAAATCCTAAGCCCGCGTGACTGTTTGCTTAACACTGCTATTTTATGAGGGCAAAACCTCTTTGAGATTATTGCTATAAAAATTCCTTACAGTCTCTTCTTGTAGAAAAACAGCTTATTGTCAACAGCCCCAGGTGAGCAAGTTTCAGATAAATGAGCTTCAGAAGGGTCTCTATAAAAGATATGGAAAGATTTCCTGGTAAACTGGCAGAATTATGAAAAAACTGCTGCTTTGAGACTAAACATGCATCAGAAAAAGAACTCAATAGATTTAGCTACATAAAAATGTAAAAACTATTTTGTTTAAAAAATCATAAAAAGACCAACCACAAACTAAAAATATATATCACAACACACAGCAAAGAGTTTAACCTCTTCAAAATATAACTCATACCCATTAGCAACATTTGAAGGAGAGTCATTATGATAGTATGAAGAAAACTTTGTCTGCTGGACCTTAATTTTTAAAAATTGCCAAAAAAATGACCAAAGAACATGGATAAAACATAGAGTAGTAAATATAAATGACTAAAAATCTTTTGGGAAAAAATATTCTCTATATTTGATAATTGAGTAAATTTTAATTAAAAAATATTTTGCCTGTCAATAATTTATTCATATTCGCAGCATATTTGAAAATTGTAAGAGAGTAGATCTTCAAAGTTCTCATAAGAAAAAAAAATTATAGCTATGTGAGGTGATGGATGTTAATGGCTTATTGTGGTGAACATTCTGCATTGTATACAAATATCAAACCATTATGTTGTATACCTGAAACTAATATAATGTTATATGTCAGTTATATCTCAATGAAAAATCATTTATTCATTCATTCAACTACAAATACTGAGCATGTACTACATGAAGATGCTATGCAGACCCTGGAGCTTCAGCAGTGAACAGAGCAAACACGAATCCTGCCAATAATTTATTCATATTCGCATGAATAAACAAATAAAATATACAGTATGTTAGATGGTTGTTAAGTGCTAAAAAGGAGAGCAAAGCCAGGGAGTGGAGGGCCTTAAGGATGGGGAACGGGGAGTGCAGGAAGCCTAATGCAGGGCTCCATCCCAGGACCCTGGGATCATGACCTGAGCTGAAGGCAGATGCTTAATGACTGAGCCACCCAGGTGCCCCCTGATTTACATTTTAGCAGCATCATTTTCATTGTTGGGTTGAGAATAGATTCTAAGGGAAGGAGCCAGGAGAACATTTAGGAGATTATCACAACAACTCAAAGAAGAGATAATAGGGTCATAGTAGTAGGTGTGGTGCAAAAGGATTGGATTTTGATCATTTTGAAGATAGATGGAGCTGACTGAACTGACTCAGGAACTGGATTCTGGATAGGAGAAGAAAGGAGTCAAGGATAACTCCAAGGTTTTTAGTTTGAACAACCAGGAAAATGGAGTTCCTGGTCATCGATGGGTGAAGAAGGTACACGTGTGAGTAGAGGGGGCAGGGGCGCTATCAGAATCTCTGTATGGTATTTACACATGTTAAGCTTGAAATACCCATTAGGCATTTAAATAGAGAGGTGGTGAAGGTAGTTGGATGCATGAGTTTAATGTTCATGGGAAAGATCAAGGTGCACATAAACGTTTTTGGAGTAATTTTTTTTATTTGTTTTTAAGATTTTGTATTAATTTGACAGAGAGAGCACAAGCAGGGGGAGCAGGGGGAGGGAGAAGCAGGCTCCCCATTGAGCCAGGACTCTGATGCAGAGCTCTAGGGTCCCAGGATCAAGTCCCACATCAGGATTCTTGCTCAGCAGAATTAAAAATCTTAAAAAATAAATAAATAAATACATTATTTTCTGCATGTTACCCCCCCATCATCCATGTATTACCTTTTCTATCATTTTTTCTTTCATTTTTTTATTGTGGTAAAATACACATAGCATACAATCTACCATTTTAACCATTTTTTTAAATGTACCATTCAGTAGTATTAAGTACATTCACACTGTTGTGCAATGATCACCATCACTCATCTCTAGGACTTTTTCCATCTTTCCAAACTGAAACTCTGAACCCATTCAACACCATACCTCTCCTCTCCAGCCCCTGGCAACCACCAGATTGACTACTCTTAGTAGGCCATATTCATAGGTGAAATCATACAGTTTTTGTCCTTTGAATTATGAATTATTTCTTAAATTAAAAGAGTTACCATTCACTAAGATAAAATTACACTCATAAGAACCAGTTCAATGTGGTTGAAACCCCATGACTCATAATAAACAGTTCAAAAGTGGCTTAAACACCTTACTGAATGAATGTGTCAGCATGACAAGACTTAGCGATTTCTTGGCAAAGACGTATTTTTGATATATTTCTACTATTCCCAAGTTTCCTCAAGCCACTCTGGGTGGGATTGAAGCAGGAGCTATAGAACTGGGGGAAAGGTTTAGGGATGCCAAAGCATGGTTACAGTACACCTGCCACTTCAGCCCAAGTGACCTTTAACCTGGAAATGTCCATTGCAGAACAGCTGTAATAGGACTATTAATTAATTACAGCAGCTGCCATCTATTAAATACTTACTGTGGGATAGGTCCCATTTTAAGTATTTTATATTTATGAACTCATTCAATCCTAACAGCCGCTCTATGAGAAGACAGACATCGCCATTATCCTCATTTTGCATTAGGAAATTGAGGTGTAGGAGAAATTGAGTAACTTGTTGAAGAGGAAGTCAGAGAGGTTTCAATACTGGCACACCAGCACATTGCCCTCGCTCTTCAACCAGTGGTTCTTATTCTCAATGAATGCACATCAGAATCCTAGGAGCAGCTGCTAAAACACGGATTGCAGGGCCCATCCCTGAGTCTATGATTCAGTAGTTCTTGGATGGAACCCAGAATTTGCATTTTGAGTACATTCCTAAGTATGCTCTGCTGCTGGTCTCAGGATGACACACTGAAAATCACTGTTCCCAACATGGAGGTGAAGGTGACTACTGTGTCATGAGCATCTACTTGACAAGAACAGCTGTAGCATGAGAGGTTTTTCCCATTTTCCAAGTGAGCATTCGAGACTCAACAAGATGGGGGACCTGCTCACGTTCACAGAGGTTTGGAAGTGTGGCAGCCTGTGTTCAAGTTCAGCTTTCTGAATGTCAGATCTCCTGTCTTTTATATCCCACTGCCTCACTGACAGAAGTAGACTGGGTGCTTTCACAGGGTAATACTTGGGCACCTCTTCAAAGCCATGTTCAGTAAATATTTGTTGTCTCTTGTTTAATTCAGTGGAGGCAGGAGAAATAGTTTTCTATTAATACATTCATACATATGGCATGTATATCTTGATGTTAAAAAATAGAATTGATTCCCTGTTCTGAACGTTTCCTATCATTTTAACCTCTGTAGCAGTGCTTTCCTTTTATATTACTTCTGTCCCTCATCACTGGATAGTATTTGCTCATTTACAGTCATTAAGAATGACTTAATGGATGTAATTCTAAAGTCTTGTTCAAAGTTTAAGTTTACTTCTCTTTTCTTTTCCAGTTTTTGTACTGGGATAAAGTTTCTAAAGTTCTTCTTCCAAACAGACAAATTTCTCAGACAAGTTCTGAGAAAAACTAGTAAAGGGTTTAAGTTCCGGACATTCAGTGGGCTCTAGGAATCAACTTTCTATTATTATCAGCTGATTGTTCTCAGAGTTGGTGGGGTTTCTAATTGAGCTCCTTGCAGCACACATGGACCCAGAGGAGAGTTTTTACTTCTCATTCAAGGTCACCATCTACTTTAGCAAGATACACTTTTGTTCTTTTACAAAAACAGTGGCAGGTAGATACCTTAACTAACTGGTGCTCTAGTTTCTATTTTTCCCAATGTTATTGTGGGTTCACACTGTTGGCTATCCAACCACATTCTTCCTTGCCAACAGAGCCCTTCAGATGCTGGGAGCACAACAAAATAGTGAGAAAAGTGGACCCCTTCCACAACTCCAGAGAATAAACCCGATTGTTTTAAAACCAGTTATGCAAAGTGTGGACTAACCTTTGTCAGTGATTGGTCTAAGGGTGTACATGTGACCAAATTCTAGCCAATGATATATAGAAGGAACAACGCTGGGGCCTGTGGGAAAAATTTTGTTCCGTGGTAAAAGTCGGGAAAGCTCTTCCACTTCTTAATCTTTCTTATTATAAATCTTTTTTATAGCAGTTGTTTCATTTGCGGAACGTTTTTCAGAATCGTATTAAGTTACTGACTGATCCTCTTAGAGTTGAACAAAATGGTAGAACAAAATGGTAGAGTTGCCTTGGCAAGACAGCAGTTGCCCAAGATGGGGCAGGAGTTGGAATGCTCAGAGTCCACTCCTAAGGACAGAGGGCATCGGAATGTTGGCCAGCAATCTGCCTCTCCCTGGTCTCTGGACCTTGGCCCAGTTATCTGATGTGAGAATCTCAATTACTATATGTTCAACAGCTAAATTACATAGGAAGCCTCACATAGTCTTCTGTCTTAAATAACTTCCCACAAAACCAGCCACTAAGAATTCAACATAGCTGGGGCAGAACAAGACAAATCTGTATCTAGAGCTTGGTTTTCTGGATTTCAGATACACCAGTGAGCTTCATCTAGGTCTTTACAACCGTTCAGTTGCTGCAACAGTCCTCTACCACAGATTAATTGAATTAATTAAGAGAATTAATTCAATTAATTTGAATTAATTTTGGCTTGGAATTGATTTCAGCCCAGCCCAAGACTCTCAAGGGCGGGGGAAGAGCCCTGCTTCAAATCTCTAAGATTTTGAAACAAGGCAATTCACCCAGCTTTGGGTATGTACCTATCACTTGTTTCACCTGGGGCCTGCAAGTGCAGTTATTGGTCTGTAAGTGACTAAAGTCAGCAGCCTCCTACCGCAGTCTTGGTGACAGAGACAGGACAAGGCAAACCCCTCCTTCATTTCTCGCCAGAAAGGAGATCTTGCAACCTGAGTCTGTCCAAATGCTGTTCCTCCCCCAAACTCAAAAAGGCACCTGACTTTCATTGTGCTTGCAAAAATATTGAATTGTTTTACGATGTATGTTTCTGAATTATGTTTCTTGTCTCTTCTTGCCTAATGTGCCTCAACCTTTTTAAAATAAACAAACAAACTCGGACCCCCTTCAGAGCTTTCTCATTCTGAATTCTTTTTACCAGTGCCAGTCAAGATTTAGTCAGTTTTGCTTCCTGTAGTCTGATTAATAAAAACCATAGCTTTGTGGAAAAATTGTTTTTGAGTCAAAGACACTTCTCTATTCTCCTGGAGGGGTTTTCCCCAATTTGAGAATGTGTGTCCTAGCCTTGCACATTGTGTCCTAATCCTTGCACTTTAAACCAACCAACCAACCTTCCTTCCTTCCTTCCTTCCTACCTTCCTTCTTCCTTCCTTCCTTCTTTCCTTTCTTCCTTCCTTCCAAGATTTTATGTATTTATTTGAGAGAGAGAGAGCAGGAGAAAGAGCATAGGGAGAGAGACAAGCAGGGCTCTCTGCTAAGCACAGAGCCCTACTTGGGTCGCAATCTCATGACCCCAAGATTGTGACCTGAGATGAAACCCAGAGTCCGACAATCAACTGACTGAGCCAGCCAGGCCCCCCATGAGTCATCTACTTCTAAGTGTGATTAAAGTACATACTGTGGGGCGCCTGGGTGGCTCAGTGGGTTGAGGCCTCTGCTTTCGGCTCAGGTAATGATCTCAGGGTCCTGGGATCAGGAGGCCCATATCGGGCTCTCTGCTCAGCAGGGAGCCTGCTTCCTCTTCTCTCTCTGCCTGCCTCTCTGCCTACTCGTGATCTCTCTGTCAAATAAATAAATAATATCTTTAAAAAAAAGTACATACTGTGTCAAGTAGAAATTTTGTTATGATTAAGTTTCTGTGATCTGGATAAGAGAATATGCCCAAAAGAAAGCTATTTTATTACAATCCCCATTCCCATTCTTATTTTCCTCATATTTACTTATTTTTATTATTCCCTCACCGGTTGGCATGAATTATTGGCTACAAATCAGGGTACACTTTGCTTTTATTACACTTCCCCTTAGATCACTAAAACATAATTGCTTGTTCTATGACTTTTTCTTTCAATACGAAGTTTCTATAACTTCAATTAAATTGAAAAATCACTTTATTACATGTCTCCAACATGCTTCTTATAGGCTGACTCATAACATGTTGAAATCTTAACCCTCGAGCCTGTGAATGTGACCTTATTTGGATATGGGGTCTTTGCAGATACAATCAAGTTAAGATGAGGTCGTACAGGGGTAGGATGGGCCCTAAATCCAATGATTGGTGTTCTTATGAGAAATGAGAAATTTCAATATAGAGACAGAGACACACATGGAGAACAACATGGGAAAACAGAGCAGGAGACTGAAGTTCCATAAATTCAAGTCAAGGAATACCAAAGACTGTGGGAACCACCTGAAGTGGGAAGAGACAAGGAAGGGTTCTCCCCTAGAAACTCTAAAAAGCATGACCCTACAGACACCTTGATTTTGGACTTCTAGCCTCTGAATTGAAGGACAATAAATTTTGGTTGTTTTAAGCCCCCAGTTTGTAGGATTTTGTTATAGCAGGACATGAATAAAATGCTCAACTTGACAAGGGGATACAAAGAGAAATAAGAGACGAATTGTGTCATCAGGGGTCCTCACAATCTAAGAAAAGACATAGGTGTGGACATTTTAAATTAAAAAATTTTGTGGTATAAATGAGAATATATAAATCTGTACACACTATAGAGACACTACAAAGGAGGGAGTAAACTGAAAGTACATTTTGAAATCTTAATTTTTTTCTTTATATATAAAAGCACTGACCTTTTTTAGTGAATCCTTTGTCCCTTTTTTGTTTGATTTCCTTTCTTCTCTCCTCTCCTTTCAACTTATATCAATCAGCATACCTTACTCCAGTTGAACTTGCTAATTCTATGTTATTTATTTTTCCATATTTTTCTCCAAGCTTAGGTCATCAATCATACTCATAGACATGTATATGTAGTCATTATTCATTTTACAAAAATGTGATCATATTGTAGATATTTTCTGCATCTTTCTTTTCTTAGCAATACCTTATAGAAACTCCTACATTTCAATCAATATAGCTCTAAATTATTCCTTTTATTGACTGCATAATATCCCATCCTGTAAATATGCCATATTTTATCCAACCATTTCCCTATTGATGGATATTATATGCACTGTTGCAATAATCTTTGGACATATAATCTTAACTGCTGCTGCTTCTGTTTCCATGGGTTAGAATCCCAGGAGAAGGATTTTTGTGGCAAAAGACATACTGTTAATATTTTTAAATGTCATCAGTTTGCTTTTCAAAACTATTACAACTCACATTTTACTTGTGTAAGAGAGGGTAGCCCTTCCTTCTCCCACCCATTCCCACTAGCCATCAAGATCTTTTAAAATATTTGCCAACAAGCTGGGTAAAAACTGACATGCACTTAATTTGCATTTCCTGAACTATTCATGTATTTTAGCAACTTTCAAAAAGATTGATTTATTTATTTTAGAGAGAGAGAGAGAGTGTGTGTGTGCACACACACTGTCTCACACAGGACCAGGGGAGGGGCAGAGGGAGAGAGAAAGAATCTCAGACTCCCTGCTGAGCATGGAGATCTACATGGAGCTCGATCTCACCTGAGATCATGACTTAAGTCAAAACCAAGAGTCGGACACTTAACTGACTGAGTCACCCAGGTACCCCTATTTTAGCAACTTTTCATATGCCTTTTAGCCATATCAGTTTGTTTTTCTGTGAATTTTCTTTTCATACTGTTTGTTCATTTTTTTTTGATTGGGCTGCTTTTTGATTGGGCTGCTTATTTCGATCAGTTTATATGAGTGTTTTGAATATTAACAGTACTACTGATATATCTATCACTTATCATTTATATTTGTCATATAAAATTTTTACTTCTTTGTTTGCTTTATTTTTTATTTTTTTAAGATTTTATTTATTTGAGAGAGAGCAAGGGCAGGGGGAGGGACAGAAGGAGAGGGAGAAGCTGGCTCCCCATTAAGCAAGGATGCAGAACTTGATCCCAGGACCTTGGAAACATGACCTGAGCTGAAGGCAAATGCTTAACCAACCGAGCTGGCCAGATGCCCCTGTTTGTTTGTTTTTTAAATATCTATCTATCTATCTATCTATCTATCTATCTATCTATCTATCTATCTATCATCTATCTATCTATGAAAGAGAGAGAGAGAGGGAGCATGTGAATGGAGGGAGGAGCAGAGGGAGAGGGAGAAGGAGAGATTTCCCACTGAGTGGGGAGCCCAGTGCGGGGCTCGATCTCATGACCCAGAGATCATGATCTGAGCTGAAATCAAGAGTTGGAGGTTTAATGAACTGAGTCATCCAGGGACCCCTAAACCCCTAAAATTTTTAGTCTTTATGTAATCAAATATGTTTATCTTTTTGTTAATAGCTTCTGATTTCCATTTTATGTTAAGAAGATCTCCATAAATAATTTATGGAGCTATAGTGTACAGTGACTATAGTTAATAATACTGTATGCATATTTGAAAGTTGCTATGAGAGTAGATTTTAAAAGTTCTCTTGGGGCGCCTGGGTGGCTCAGTTGGTTAAGCGACTGCCTTCAGCTCGGGTCATGATCCCGGAGACCCGGGATCGAGCCCCACATCGGGCTCCCTGCTCAGCGGGAAGACTGCTTCTCCCTCTCTCACTCCCCCTGCTTGTGTTCCCTCTCTGGCTGTGTTTCTCTCCGTCAAATAAATAAAATCTTAAAAAAAAAAAAAAAAGTTCTCACCACAAGGGGCACCTGGGTGGCTCAATGGTTAAGCATCTGCCTTTGGCTAAGGTCATGATCCCAGGTTCCCAGGGTCCCGGAGTCCCGGGATCTTGGGATCCAGATCAAGCCCTGCATCCGGAAGCCTGCTTCTCCCTCTCTTACTCCCCCTGCTTGTGTGCTTGTGTTCCCTCTCTTGCTATATTTCTCTGTCAAATAAATAAATAAAATCTTAAAAAAAAAAAAAAAAGAATTCTCACCACAAGAAAAAAAATTGTAACTGTGTGGGCGATGGTTGTTAACTAAACTTATTGTTGTGATCATTTCACAGTATATAAATATCAAATCATAATATTATACACCTGAAACCAATATACTGTTACACATCAATTGTATCTCAATTTTAAAAAGTCCCTTCTGCTGCTTACAGGTAGTCTCCTAAATATTCTTATTTGTTGTTTCTAGTTTTATTGAGGTATGACTAACAAATGAAAATTACACATATTTAGATAGTACAACATGATTTTTAAGGTGTAACAAGTGATGATTTAATACACGTACACATTGTGCAATTATTGCCACAATCAAATTAATTAACTTATCCATCACCTCACACAGTTATCATTTTTTCATGTGTATGGTGGTGAGAACGCTTAAGATGGAGATTTTAATCCTTCATTCTGTTCACTGTGGTATATCATGTTTATTGATTTGTACCCCAGGGATAAATCCGACCCAGTCATGACACACGGTCCATTTAATGTGCTGTTGAATACAGTTCACTAAAAAAAAAAAAAAAAAAATACAGTTCACTAGTATTTTGTTGTAGATTTTTTTCATTTTTGTTTATCAGGGATATTGCTCTGTAATTTTCTTTTCTTGTAATGCTGTTATCTGGTTTGGTATCAAGGTAATGCTGGCCTTGTAAAATGTATTTGGAAATGTTCTTGCCCCTTCAATTTTTGGAAGAGTTTGAGAAGGATTGGTATTAATTATTCTTTAAATGTTTGGTAAAATTCACCAGTCAAGTCCTAAGCTTTTCTTTCTTGGGAAGTTTTCAATTACTGATCAATCCCCTTATTTGTAATTGATCATTTCAAATTATCTATTTCTTCAAGATTGGTGTTGGATGATTGTGTGTTTCTGGGGATTTATCTATTTCTTCTAAGTTGTCCCATTTGTTGGTGTCTTTGTTCATAGTAGTGTCTTATCACCCTTTGTATTTATGTGGTGTCAGCTATAATGACCTTTCATTTGTAATTTTATTTGAGTCCTCTCTTTTTTCTTGGTTAATCTAGCTGTCAGTTTTGTTTTTATCTTTCCCCCAAAAAATTCTTAGGCTAGAACTGAGTCATAAGTCTGCTTTAAGATCATGATCAGACTGAGATCAGTGGGCCTACCTCTGGAAGCATGGTTGGGTATGTCTCATTATGGGTTCTTGGGTGGACAGGGATATTCTTGGCTCATGGCTGAGAGAAGCTGGAGCCCAGATGTGGGGCTATTTCAGGATATAAAGTCAAACCGAGATTGGCAGGCTTACCTCTGGGGACATGGATGGACATGTCTCCTTATGGGTGTCTTAACAGATGGTTGTGGCATGGGACCAAGGCCAAATGGGCTATAGTCAAGTTTATGAGGACTGTTTCCAGGTCTGTATCTAGGACCACAGTTGATGAATCTGCTATCTGGACATGTGCCTGCCTTCTCAAAATGGCTCTCCTCAGTCTTGGGTCCATTAGAGTTTCACAATCTCCTATCTAGATCTCACAGTACTCCCACAAGGGCACTTTGGTCTGTGAATGGCTGCCAAATTGTTGTTGCTGAGTGGGAGTTATGAGGGGACCTCCTAGTCTACCATCTTGCTGAAATCCTCTTAGATTTTCTTACAGGTTGCTGTTGTTCAATTTTGTTTAACCTATCTTAAATTAGTATTTCTTGGGACACCTGGGTGGCCTCATCGGTTAAGCATCTGCCTTTAACTCAGGCCATGATCTCAGGGTCCTGGGGTTAAGTCCTGCATTGGGCTCCTTGCTTAGCAGGGAGCCTCTTTCTCCCTCTGCCCCTTCCCCTGCTCATGCACTCTCCGTCTCATTCTCTCTCTCTCTCTCTGACAAATAAATAAAATCTTTTTTAAAAATTAGTCTTTGTATTTAAGATAGAGGTGCATCTTTTTTAACTGATAGCCCTTCCCCACTGATTTGAACTACCCTCATTGATGTATATTAAATTCTCACATACACCAAGGTCCATTTCAAGAATCGCAATTCATTTCCACTGATTTTGTTTATTTGCATTTGTCTATTTCTAGTCTAATCCTCATTTGACTTGTTTATCATGACCTCTACTATCTCCGTAGGCAAGTACCCCTCACTGTCTTCTTTTGCATATTTTTCTTGACTGTCAGTATTTAATATATTCATTCTTCCATATAAACTTTAAGATTCAATGTCTCAGGTAAGCGTCTATGTCTAGCTCAGCCTGAGTCATATGCACAGGGTAGAAAGCCAGTTTTGCAACTCCTTTTTAAACCATCCAACACCAAAGGTCTTATTTCTAAACCCCTCTCATAATAAATACCCTAATCCCTCCTGGGGTCTCAGACTCTCATAACGAAAAAGGTCTAATTACTTCTCTTCCAAGACATAGTCAAGTGGTTACTTTCTATGCCAAGAAGATAATTTATATTCCCAGGGTGAACAAAGGAACACCTCTTACTAGAGAGGCAGAAAAGAAAACACATATACACACATTTTTTAATTGCTGCTATATCATATTAAGGAAGTTGGACTTTATCCAACTTGTAGGTATTTGGTTAGCCATTTAAAAGTTTTAAGTGGAAGAGTCACAAGATCAGTTTGGCAGTGGCAAAGAAGATGAATTAGAAGGGGAAGAAACTGGAGATAAAAGGCTCACTTAAGGTACTACTGTAAGTGTCCAAGCAAAGATGACAAAGACCTTAAATAAGGCAACTGCCAGACATATAAAGAGGACAGTTTTGAAACCACTTAGCAGGTGGAATTGACAGGATCCATGATTGATTTGATATTGAGTTAGATAAGAATCCAGAATAACTGCCCAATCTCTAGCCTGGATGACAGAGTTGGTGGTGGTATAGATAAATGACACAGAAGCACAGAAGAAGAGGAGACTTGGGTGAAACGAAGGTGAGAAACTTCATTTCGAACATGTTGCATTTGAAGGTCTGTGCGATATTGAAGTGGTGATACTCAGTTGACACGAAGATTTTATTGGGTTTGGAAATAAAGGGAGCATAAGACTGAATAAGTAGTTTTCAGAACCACCAGGATATATGTGGTGGTAAAAATCATGGAGGAGGAGAGCCTAGGACAGAATATTGAGGGGCATCAAATTATACCAGAGGAGAGAAGAATTCGAGGCAGCTAGTGTTTCTGAGAATTGGCCATTTAAGAAGCAGAAAATGGTAACACAGAGGATAAGAGAGAAGAGGGGTAAGAAGGAGGAAGTGGTCAGTTGTGTTGAAGGCAGCAGAGAGGCCTCAGGGGTATTCGGTGGATTTATCGCATGGTCCACTTTGCTAGAGCAGTTTCAGTTGAGTGAGGTGAAAAGAAGTCAGGTTTTAAATATAGAGTCAAGTCAAAGAAAGAAGGAACATGCTGGATGTCTCCCCTTTGTCACAGCAGCTCCGTGCTCTACCCTTCACCACACTGTTCTCTGTCCCAGATCAACCAACAACCGAATACCATCATATCCTCAACAGAATACCATCGAGTGACTCAATTCAGTTTGACCAATTGTGAGCCCTGGGAGGAGACTGGAGGGAAGAAAGAGTGGGGTGGGATTATGTATTCCCCCAATTCCCTCCTTCCAGAGCCTGCTGCATTCACTCAGCCAAAGGTCACAACTCTCTCCAGCTGGGTTCAGGTAATCACTTCCTCCTGGCTCCTCTCAGGCCTCACTCAGAGCAGTAATAGCTCTGCTTTGCTAGTCCTAGTGTTCTCTACCACTCTTTGTTTTCTCTACATCTTGCCTATGCCTCTATTACTGGTCTTTTTTAACCTTCCACGAATCATCCTGATTTGAGCACACCATCTGTATCCTGCTGGAGCTCTGAGTGATACAAGGAGGAAGCCTGGCTGGGAAGAGCAAAGAGACAGAGATATGCAACGACAAGTAAGGTTTTGTCATGGGGCTTATTTTGTAAGAGCTAAAGAGATTGGGCTATATTGACCAGCTCATGAAGTTTCAACAGATAGGCCGATTTCAGTGGTGTGATCTGATAGGAAGGAAGAAATGGGGAGAGAGCTCTTATGCTAGCCTCTGGAGCTGATGCCCTTATTAGAGGCCTCACCACTATTTCCTAAGATTTTCTAGAACCTGTGTTTCCAGTTTGACCAAGACAGCCCAGTTGGCAGCTTTGCCCATGGCTGTGTTGGCAATTGTTGGTCTGAGCAATGAGCTCATGGAAAAGCAGACACGGAGACTAAAGGAGAAAGAACAAAGGTCAGGACCTTAACAAACGCAGGTACACACCTTAGCGCACCAAGGCAGTTGGACAATAAACAGTCATTGGTGTTTTTTTAAACTTTGCGAGGCTCTGTAGGAACCAACCTCCTCATCTTGCCAATCTCCTCCTTTGCTCTCTTGTGGGTTACTGATTTGGTTGTACGGCTCTGTTTTACTGGCCTCCTTTCACTTTCTCAAATAATAATGAGTCCTGTTCTGCCCTTGAGCCTGAATTCTGACCTTTCCACTTCCTGTGACTGGCACTTTCCCCAGCTCTTATCCTGGCTAACCCCTTCTCATCCTCAGATTTCATCTTAAATACCACTGGCTGACCACCCAAACTGAACCTCTTCTTGTTCCTCTTCTTCAGTGAGCCCTGGACTCTGCTTTCGTGTAGTCACTACATTTGAAAATGTATTAAAGTGACGGGATGCCTCCGTCTCAGTTGGTTGGGCGTCTACCTTCAGCTCAGGTCATGAACCCAGGGCCGGAATCGAATCCCTCATTGGGCTCCGTGCTCGACTGGAAGCCTGATTCTCCCTCTGCCTGTCACTCCCCCTACTTATGTGCTCTCGCTCTCTCTCTCTCTGTCAACAAATAAATAAAATCTTTAAGCAAAATTAAATTAAATTAAATGTATTAAGGTGGAGAATTTTATTTGAAAATTCTCCTAGATTCTTTTACAAACCTTTCATTTTTGTTTTTACCTCTAAGTCTTTCATTCATCTGGGATTTGTTTTTGGTATATTGTCTAGGGTAGGAGCCCCTTCACAGCCTGTGTTTCTAAAGCACTTGGTCAGACCCTCTTACAGCTCTTCCTTTCACTCGCTCATCCACTAACAATTGCTTCATGGCTGATGACCCCACACTAAGCCCTTTATTACGTACAAAGAGAATATCCTTATCCCAAAGGATAAAAAGAGAATAATGACAGAACATCTGGGCACGAGGCCCAGAGAGGATCTCAGTATAGCTGGGGACGCAGACGCACAAATGAAGAAATGACAGTATAACAAGGTAAATGCTTTAATGCCACGTAATGATTATAATCACCTGGAATTCTGGCAAAGAAGGTGTTTCTATTCATTTCAGTCTCTCAGTTTGTAGCACTGTATCTTGCCCACTGAAATCACTTAATAAATAATTTAGCAATTAACTGGGGTGTAAAATCTTTTCTTTTTTTTAAGCTTCCAGTTTTCACCCAAATTCCAAATGCATAGTCACTACTTCTTAGACATCTCCACCAGCATGTCCTACAGGCATTTCCAAAACAAGATGTCCTAACAGAATTCTCTCCTCCAAAACCCAGTCCTCCCTTACTCTTCACTTCAGTTTTCTGGGATAGAAACCTCAGTCATGCTCAGTGCCACTCTCTCTCTAACCTCACATCCACCCTGTCTTCATGACTATTTAGGCCATAAATATTCCGCTTTAGGTCATAAATGACCCATTTACTTATCTCCACCATCATGGGTCATGCCTGCGTTATCACTTTCTTGAATTGGTTAAAAATATGCCAACTCATCCCTCTGCCTTTTCTCTCCTTTCTCTACAAACTTTTAATTGCCGCCACAGTCTTATTTCTTTCTCTCTGTTTTTTTTTTTTTTTTTTTTAGATTTTATTTATTCATTTGCAAGAGAGAGAGAGCCCAAAAGCAGGGGGCAGAGAGAGAGACAAATAGACTCCTCACTGAGCAGGAAGCCGGATGTGGGGGCTCGATTCTAGGACTCTGGGGTCATGACCGGAGCCGAAGGCAGATGGTTAACTGACTGAGCCACCCAGGGGCCCCCACAGTTTAGTTTCTGAAACACAAATCTGACACTATCACTCTCTTGCTTAAAATCCTTTTGTGGCTCCCCCGATGTTTTGGGGATAAAGTTCAAAATTTTTAAGCATTGATCAATAGAAACATCTCATATTGGCTATAAACAAATCTATCCCAAACAAATAAACTAAAACATGGAAAAAATTATATACACAGAGCTGTTCATTGGGTATTTGCTATATTTGCTTTTTATTGCTGTCCTAACAAATTACTGCAAATTTAGTGCCTTAAAACATCACAGAAGGTGAAAAGATCCCTGGGCTTTGTATCTCTAGATTTACTTTTGTGTGGCAGAGTATCTTTTCGCCACTTAAGTCATGCAACGTTGAGCTTTCTGTTACATATAGTCAAATACAACTGTAACTAGTCAAAGTACTTCTATCATTAAAATAAAGAACAAAAAGTGGTCTGATTTCCAGTTATAGTTCTCTAATTCCTCATCCTCCATTCAATGAATAGGCCAAGGCCTCTGTTCTAAGCTTGACTCATACTCTTTTCTTTTCCCTATTGCCTTCTGATCCCTAATGCCTTCTAATCTCTACCCTACTTCTTTCTCGGTTTAGGAAATTTTCCTGCTCATCCTTCAAAAACCACATCAGCTGTTACACCCCCACAAAGTCTTTCCCAAGCTTCCCCTCAGTTTCATCATCATTGTTCCCATGGCATTTTGCCAATCCTTCTACTCACTTTAGACACTGTATTGTCTATTTTCTTGACTGTGTCCTCTCCTGAACTGTTAGCAACACGTGAGTAACTGGAGGATCAAAAACCATGTTTCATATTGGTTTCCTCCAAAGCTGACATGGCACTCAGTATACAGTAGGTACACAACAACTGCTTTTCAAATAAGTAAACGTAAGAATAAAAAAACGTCCACAGGTTTAACTCAAATATCCTTCTTTCTTTCCTAAATAAACCCCTGTCTTCTCTCCATTTCTGTTCATTTTGTTGGTTTGTTTGTTCTAGTGATCAAAGAAGACTTCAGGAGGAAGTTAGTGAACATTTATCAGTACTTGTATCATTATCATTGAGGTGGGAGTGGGACGAATGTGACGACACATCTGATTGAAAGGAGGAAAAAAGTAGAGAGGCACAGGAAGTAATTTAGGGCAGAAATTCAGAATGAGAATCCTTTAGTCTCTCCTATCTCAAATTAAGATCTATCATGTTCAAAAGCAGGGTGACTTTAGCAGACCCGGCCCAAACTCAGAATCACAGTGATGAGGGTCTGAATCAGAGCTCCACTTACCATCTCGTCGAATGTCGAGAAGGTAGGTCACTTCCATCCATCTTCCTCTGACACAGTTTCCTTCCCTGAGAAAAAGGACTAGAAGTGCCTGCCTGCCTGGCTCACAGAATTACTTTGAAGATCAAAAAGGATCAGATCAGATCAGATCAAAAAGGTATATAAGATTTGTTCTGACACCCAATGCAAATGTGAATCATGCAGCTTTGTTATATATAGGACAAACCCAATAAATGCTTGGTGAATAATTGAATGAACAATGAATGAACCCAGTTTGCTGATTATCTTAAGTTAAAGACTAATGCAAGAACAACTCCATCTTTAGGGTTTATATAAAATATAACCACTTCATGATCATGAAGAAAGTTCTCTTCCCCATCAAGTTGCTGATTCTTAGACTTTCTTAAATGGGACAAAACTTATTATTCCATCATTTGCAAAATAACTTGAAATGCACTAGTCCTGAGAAAGGTAACATGGCACCCAAAATTGCACTAAGGAATCCATGACTATTTTCTCATTTTAAAAGTGTGTTTTAATAGAGGCCAAGTGGCCGAGAGGGGCCGCAGCACCTGGGTGGTTCAGTCAGTGAAGCAACAACTGGATTTCAGCTCAGGTCGTGATCTCGGGGTTATGAGATAGGGCTCGCGCTCAGGAGGGAATTTGCTTGAGAGTCTTTCCCTCTGCCCCTGCCCCCCCGTCAGGCTTCTGCATGCTCTCTCTCTCCCCCTTAAATAAATAAATAAAATCTTTTTAAAAATAGGGATTAAAGGGAAAATGAGCTTATTTTGTTTTGCTTTAAATTTTAAACCGTTATGTAAGATGCAGTGTTATCTGTCCTGTTAAAGGGGAAAATAATTGTGTGATCTGAGGCTAGCCACCTACCATTCTGGTAGGCTATCAAAGGGATCCTTTTTCATTTCCTTCATCTTTCTAGCCTTGATATTTTGGCCTTCTTGCTTAACATTTTTTTCCTGCTGAACTTAACAGGTAGCTATAATATTGATTTTGAAGTTAAAAATAGCAAATAAATACAACAGGGATGCCTGGGTGGCTCAGTCAGTTGGGTAGCCAACTCTTGATCTCAGCTCCAGTGTTGATCTTGGGATTGTGAGTTCAGGCCCACAATGGGCTCCATGCTGGCTGTGGAACCTACTTAAAAAAAAAAAAAAGAAAGTAAACACAACGTAACCCCTACATTTTAGATATATATTTATTTGTATGTATAAATTATATATAGGTATTTGTATGCATGTGTGTGTGTATGTGTGTGTGTGTGTGTGTGTATAAATCTGATTTGGGAAAATATTGAAGTAAATCACAGGGAATTTTATTGATTTGTCTCCACACACCAAATGCCCACTAATCCGCCCTTGCGATGATCAAAACAGTCATCACGAACACCATAATGAAAAAAACCCACATGAAGAACCGGTCTATGACTTTTGCAACTTTCTTCCACTCGCTCCCCTTGGAATTGGTGGCCTTGTGGTCTTTGAGGCACTTGGCAATGTACTCGATATTCCTCGTCAGCACCTTGTACTGTGCACAGTAACCGTCAGCCTCCTGTGGGTTCTCACCATGACACCCCAAGTCATTCTTTACCTCTTTGTTTATATCCGCTTTTCTGGGAAGGGCTTTGTTTCTGTCTGTGTGCAGATTTGGCTCTGGAAGCTTGTCATAAACCTTTGTGAGGTGGGTTCGCTCCTTGTCGTGGCGGGGGCCAAGACAGCTCTCACCCACATCGTAGACACACAAGATTCTGGACATGTATTTCAGGATGACGACCCTGGCCCAGTGTGGCACCGGCCGGGCCTCAGCCCCACAGAAGTGGATATTCATCACCATAATGGTCAAGGCAGTGGAGGCTGTGATCAAGGCCATTGTGGCTATGTAGTATTTGCCTGGAAAATAACCACAACCAGTTTAGTTTAAACTGTCCTCATGTTTGACTCAAAAATACACAAACCCCTTTTCTGGGGAAGCTGTAGACACTAATGGTTAGCAGTATAAGCTTCTGAGTCACACTTCCTAGATTCCAGCTCCGTCACTCACTCGACTGGTAGCCTGGAGCAAGTTAGATCACCCCGCTAAGACTCAGTTTCCTCCTCTGTAAAACGAGTATAATAATCAGATCTAATTCATGGGAATAGGGTGAGGCTTAATTGAGATGGTACATGTAAAGTTCTCAGCACTGTACCTTCACTGAGTTAAAGGTTTCTAAATGTGTGCTGAGATCATGATGTGAAAACAATTCCACTTTCAACAAACAATGATCTTGCGCAGCTCTCAGAATCGTCTTCAGACCTCATTACTGTTGCATAAGGAAGGAGCCATTGGGTCACTATTAGTCTTTAACATGTGATTACATAAAGCAATATTCATGAAAAAAGGAAAATTAAGGAAAGAAATAATAAAGCTAAGGACACAGATTTATAAAATATGGAACAAAAAAACAAAAAGATGAACAAAAGCAAAAGCTATTTGAAAAAAGGAATAAGATTGATAAACCTTTGATAAAGCCACTCACAGAATAGAGGCAAGTGGTGAGGGATGTGTAGAGAGGGAGAGAGGATTCTATTCTAAATAGAAATTTAGAATACAATAAAATAATATTTAGCTGCATAATAATATATTTGAAAACCTAGATGAAATTTCTAGAAATACATAAGACATCAAATTTAGTGTAAGAAAAAAGAACATTGAAATAGAAAAGCTCCAGAGTTGGTTTTATAGGTGAATTTTACCAAACCTTTAAAAGGTAGATAACTCATATCATGTAAGTCAAGTTGTTCCAGAAATAGAAAAAGAGAGAAAGCTGCCTAGCTTACTTTACTAAGTCAATTTAGCCTTGATTCCAAAAGTAACAGGAAAGGAAGTATAAGGGCCATTTTACTTATAGACATATTTGAGAAAGTCATATAAAAATTGTTGGCCAACTAAATTCAACAGTGTCTTAAAATTATAATTCATCATGATAAAGGGGGGTTTAGTTCAACATTGGAAAACCTAGTTCATGGGGCGCCTGGGTGGCTCAGTTGGTTAAGCGACTGCCTTCGGCTCAGGTCATGATCCCAGAGATCCGGGATCGAGCCCCACATCGGGCTCCCTGATCGGCAGGAAGCCTGCTTCTCCCTCTCTCACTCCCCTTGCTTGTGTTCCCTCTCTCACTGTGTTTCTCTTTGTCAAATAAATAAAATCTTTAAAAAAAAAAAGAGAGAAAAAAGAAAACCTAATTCACTATATTAATGAGGTAAAAGAGAAAACTCAGATGATACTCTCAACGGATGAAAACAATGCATTTGATAATGTTCATCATTATTTGTTTAAAGTGCAAAGTCAACTAAGAATAAATAAGACCTGTCTTAATACAGTAAAGACTATGGGCCGGAAGCTTAGATCAAATGCTACACTTATCCAGAACTCTTAAACATATTTCCATAAGACTGGAAGTGCATTTCCCAGGTGCTACAAATAACAAATTGTTATTGTTAACAGATATGCTCTGTGTGCACCTTTTCCAAAAATATACATTTTATATCATCACAGAAACAGAATAGGTAATATTCGTAAAATTCCTGAAACACATCCCAAGACATCTCTCTTTAGAACTTTAGCCAGCTTGCTGTTGAATGTCCCTGCTAAAGGAACAGAGACCAATCTGCCAATTGTCTTGCTTCAGATAGGACCTCAGATAGGTCATCACTAGCAATCATTTCTGTCTCAGGAGAGGTAACAGAAATGCCAGTATACGTCTTCCTCTTTATTAGTGGTGTGGCGGGAGTGGTGGAGAGAACTTCCTGTGTCTAGTTCTCAAAAATGTGTGTGTGCATCTGTGTGTATTTGTGTCCATGTGTTGGCGTGTCTGTGTTTTTTGCTTAGAGAGACATAACAAGGAAAGTATCTCCAAACAAGAAAACCAGTGTCATAATGTCTGAGTATCAGGTAATATTGGCTTCAGCAGAGGATAAAAAAGCAGTACAACATCCTCTTCATATTGGTCTCTAAGTCTCTGCGTGTTCCGAAATTCCCCCTCATTGTTTATTTTAAAACTAGAAATTAGATCTCGCTTCTGATTCTGATAAGCATCTATTACAAGAGCAAGTCATAGAAGCAGAGGTGTTGGAGCTGAGCAGGTCCTTGTGGCATGGTGCAGGTATGGAAAACTATTAGGAGAGGCCTCAAAATGAGGTAGGGAGGGGTGCCTGGGGGGCTCAGTCCGTTATTCTACCTTCAGGTCAGGTCATGACCCCAGAGTCCTAAGATCAAGTCCCACCTCCCTGTGCAGAGAGGAGTCTGTTTCACCTTCTCTCTCTGCCCCTCCGCCCACTGGTGCTCATTCTCTCTAACAAGTAAATAAGATCCTTTAAAAATTAGGTAGGGAAAGGATGGGGGGTGGGAAGGGGTCATAGTCTCTGTCTCTGAGCCTACCCTTTACAAGGACATTTTATTAGTGCAGACTTTTGAAAATACGGTCCATCCTAAAATCACCTAAGATTCCCAACTCTTGCCAAGATTGCTGAATCACACTCTTTGGGTGTAGGCACCTGCATTTTAACAAGCTCTCCCATATCTGTTATACCAAATAAAGGTTAAAAATTATTCTATTAAGGGAAGACGATGGGCTGAAAAATCCAACCAACCATTTCTATCCTGTTGGCAACTCTTTCCCAAGAAGAGATCTTGTGTGCTGTGAAAAGGTAACAGTCCACTACTTATGGCATACTTACCATATGACAGCTTCCACACTAAGCAACCACACAATGAGTAGTAATGTACACACACTTTCCAGGTGATGAAGCAGAAACTAAAAGACTAAGTAACTTGCCTAAAATCGATCATTAACAAATGAGTGGTGAAATCAGAGTTCAAATGCATATTTCTTTAACTTCAAAATCAGGGCCTTAACTTCTAAACCAGTGGAACAGAAAACACATCAAAATCACCCAGAAGTCTTGTTAAAATAGATTGCCAGGACTTGCCCCAGTGTTTCTAATTCAGTAAGTCGGGGCGGGCCCTGAGAATCTGCATTTTGAAAACAAGGCTGTGCTGTGGGTCCAGGGCTCACACTATGAGAACCACTGCTCTAAACTATATTGCCTCTCCTCCCTCTTTTGTGTAAACCTAGAGACCATAAGACCAATTCTTGAAAACAGCCATTTCTGTATTCAAAGATGCCAACCAAAGACACTACATGAAGTACGTGATAGCTTGTGTTGAGTCTGAAGTTGACCTACTGGTTATGAGTTTAAAGGAACATATACAATCCCACTCACTACAAAGCTAGGCTCAAAGTATAAAGTGTTTGAACTCACCTATCAGTGGGACATTTTCTGAGGCTGGCATGATCTCTGCCACCATGAGCTGAAATACAGTCATGGCCAACAGGATGGTCACTCCCAAGGAGACCTTTTCCCCAGAGGCTGCCGGGAGATAAAAACTCAAGGGAGCCAGAAAAGAGATGAGGACGCATGGGATGAGGAGGTTGACGATATAGAACGAGGACCTCCTCTTCAGGAGGAGAGTGAATGTCACATCCGGATAAGGCTCAGAGCAGCAGCCATAGGAGATCACATTCTTTACAGCAGGCATGCCATGGACCTCCCACTCCACATCTTCAATGAAGTCAGAGAGGTCTCCACTGTCTAGGGCATTGAATATGTCCACCTGGTTGCCATTGTAGGTCCAGGAACCAAAGGTCAGGTTGCACTGCTGGTTATCAAAGGGGAAATAGGTGACATCCACCACACAGGAGCTCTTGGTGATGGCTGGCGCATCCCAGGTGATCAACCCATCATACCGCAGAACCACATTGGTGTTCACGGGCTCAGAAGATTCATCATCAGCCCTGGAGGTCAGAGGAGGG
This sequence comes from Spilogale gracilis, assembly GCA_004023965.1. Taxonomy (NCBI): domain Eukaryota; kingdom Metazoa; phylum Chordata; class Mammalia; order Carnivora; family Mephitidae; genus Spilogale; species Spilogale gracilis. The sequence continues at coordinate 36,726 of PITA01008335.1, read as the reverse complement.
AAATGAAAGCTGTTTGTCAAAACAACTCATCAACTTCCTTACTCCGGACAGCTCACTGACCTGTGCCCATCCTTTCAGTGTCTCCAGCAATGGCTCACCATGGTCCCTGTCACCTGGCTGAAAGTTGGAATCAACTCCAATTTGCCCCTCTCTTTCATCTCCCATAACTACTGAGGGCCAGCTTCTCTTGGATTCTCCTTTTAAAGCGTCTCTGCACTATGTCCTTTCCTCTTCATTTCCAAAGCCATTCTCTTAGTCCAGGCATAATGATTCAAACATTTAGAGAAAAAGTAAATATGTTGAGGCTAAAATCTAACAGGGAAACTCTGCTTACCTGATTTTATTAACTTTGAGCACAAGAATATGAAAATAGCCTTTCATTGCTGTTGGAAGAGTTGTATGTGTTTATTTGAAAAATGCAGACAAAAATTCATTTACCCAGGGGCACCTGGGTGGCTCAGTCAGTTAAGCATCCAATGCTTGGTTTCGGCTCAGGTCATGATCTCTGGGTCTTGGGATCCAGCCTCACGTTGGGCTCTGAGTTCAGTGTGGAGTTTGCTTCAGATTCTTTCTTCCCTCCTCTCCTGCTCACTCTCTCTCAAATAAATAAATAAAATCTTCAAAAAAATTTATTAACCCATAATCTAAGAGATAATAATTTATTCTAGATACATCTTCTTTTTGCTTTATCAACATTTATGCCTGGGTGCAGAATTTCTATTTTCCTTTAGAGAATGACTTTCTCCACCACCATTGCAAGGCAGATGAAATGTTGATCAGGGTGCTCCAGCCCTCCCTGGCCGGGGGCTGGCCTGTGACCCAAAAAAATCCAACTGATTCACTTTCTCTAGAGTTTAGATCATAAGCAGAATGACCCAAAGACCAAAAACACTCACTCTGGTGATGCCTCCTTATAAAACAAATAAATAAACCAGCTCAGTATTCCCTACTGTCTCAAAAGCTAGAGAAGTCCCAGTCTATGCAGTCTGTCCTTTCTAAGAACAGGTCACTGAATTTTTTTTTCTTTTAATTCGGTGATCTGTACCATACATACACTTCCTACAAACTCCTTTTTTCAGAAGGTAGCCAAAGTCAGTTTCCAATGTTTATAACCCTAACTGATTTTTACTAACGTTTAATGCCTATTTCCCAGTCTTCCTTTAAATTTTTCCCTACAAAATGTATTATGGTTAAATTTTGTGTATAAGGTATCCTGGACTGGATTCTGGGACAAAAAAGTCCACATTAGTGGAAAAACTGACAAAATCCAAAGAAAGTCTACAGTTTAATGAATAATATTGTATTCATTTTGACAAATGTACTATGTTATTTTGATATAATGCTAGATGTGACATTAAGGGAAGCTAGGTGAAGGGTATATGGGAACTCTCTGTACCATCTTTGCAACTTTTCCAGAAATCTAAAATTATCCCAGAATAAAGAATTAATTTACACCCCCCAGAAAGATGATACAAAATTTTAAATGTGGTTATTCATTCATATTCTCCTGCAACATTATTTTCATGCCTAATATTTTTTCTTTATATTCCATTTTATATAGATATGCCATACTTATTAAAGCAATCTACAATGTTCAACATTGTCTTTTCCAGGTTTTGCATTTACAAGCGATGCTGTAGTCAAATCTTTGCATTTATCCACTAACTCTTTCCTTAGATTAAATTGTCAGAAGAAGATGTGCTGGATCAAAGAACTGGCATGTTTTTAAATTATTTTTCCCAGTTATTAAAAATGGGGCACCACGACATTAACTGCAATGGTCTGATTGAAACAGACCAAATCAGACCATTACAGTCAACATGTGGTGCTCAATTTTTAATGAGGGTCTTTAATAATGAGGGTTTAAAGAGAGGGATCTTTAATTTGGGTCTTGGTGAAGATAACAAGATAAAGTTTTTTGAAAATCCCTGAACCTAACTTCTGTAATGATGAGAAATGTATATAGTTAGCTGAATGAGAAGTGAGCACTGTGATGAACTGAGAATATCACTCACCCATCCTAACTTCCTTGGGGTAAGAGGAGAGATCTCAGGATCAGAGAGAATCTATATGGACAATTCAAAAACAAAAAGAAGCCCCCCTCTTTCTTTCCAAGACTAACTTCCCTCCTGGTACCATGATTCATTTCCTCCCACGTCTCCTTCAGGATTTTGCATCTCTTGGTTTCTCTTATTCTCTCTGGCTCATTGAGGCACTTCCCAGTGCTGTTCCTCAGTCTCTCCTACTAACTTCACTTCCTCTCAGGCACTTCCCACATCCTGCCTCTCCTTCCACACACCGGAAGTGATACATGCTGCTGTTACTTCCCCATTTTGCTTTTATTCTTGCAAATTGGCTTCTTCCCAATGTATGCTTTTGCAAAGGTCATTTACAACTTGCAAATACACAAATCTAAAAACCTGTTTTATGTACCTATCCTATCCAACTCTTTTCAAACATTTCACACTGTAGGTTGTTCTGGACATCCTTTCTTCCCATGGTTTTGATGACACAACGCTCTCTCTCATTCCTCCTTCTACCCCTTTAACCATTTCTTTTAAGTGTCTTCTGTAAATGTCTGCAGTGAAGAGTTTCACCAAATTTATCTGCAGTCATTTCTCTCCTTCTTGAGTAGTTCTATAAGGGCTCACAGGACTTTTGATATCTCTTCCCCAACCTTCTTTCCAGGCTCAAGGATTGCCTTTTCAGTCCTTTCTTGGTTGTCTCCATGTGGATGTTCCTTTGGTCCCCCAAACTGAATAGGTCCCACACCAAACTCATCATCATTTTCTTCAAACTTGTTCCTTTTCCACTCCTTTACATCCAACCTCATCTAACAGGTTTGCCATTTTCTCAACCACTAGATGATGTAAGCAAACCTTAATACTAATTTCTAGACAGATCTTTCTGAATATGATAGGGTACCCAATTCCTCACTAGCTCTAAAATCCAAGTGTTAATATGGCCCATAAAAACCCAACCATTAGAACCCTCTCATAATAAATGCACATTTGGAATTTCTATAACCCAGTCTCTACCCAATCTAATGTCAGGAATCCTTGCATACTCTTGCACTAACCATTATATTGGCCATATACTTAGACTAAACAACCTCACCAGAGTTTTGAGCCCAGGTTTATTTATTCCTGTACTGATCTGGTAACAGAGCCAGTATCTGCTTGAATAACTGTATTGCTGAAGAGCTCAGTACTTCTTGGGAATAGTGATTTGCTCAAGTTATGCATTATGATTATTTTTTAATTGTTGATCTTCCCTTTAACTTTTCATTGTCTTGGTTTTTGTCCTCTAGAACAAATTTCTCTCTTTTCTCTACCGTATCTTCTCCTTGATTATCTAAAATCACCATCAGGTCTTCCCAAGAACTTCTGGCTTCCAAACTAAGCATTAGCCAATTCAATGGCTCCTCCCATGAAGTAGCTCCCAGACCCATCACTATCCTGATCATACCCTAGCAAGTCTAACCCCATGGATTCAAGCTCCAGTGGTGAATCTAGATGTGAAGCTTCTTCCCACCCAAACTATCTTTATCACACCTAACTGGATCGCTACCATATAGCCCTCTTTCCTCTCCCCACCACCACTTAGAAAGCCCGTTTTGTGGTCTTTAAGGTTCTATGCCAGCTTTTGAGAAATAATGAGAATATTATATCTGGGATCAGAAGAGTCTCCTGGTCCAGGGATTCAGCTGGAAGGACCAAGGTCAGGGAAATGCTTATGACCGAGGTCCCTTCTTTGCCTGATCCCATAACTCTCTTCTGGTCTAATTTTAGCTGGTTATAGGAATGCAAATGACGTCCAACCACAGCCACATTTAGGGTTTCCTCTAAGTAATAAAACTCTGATGTTACTGAGAAGGAGAATTCAAAGCAGAATAAAGGATCCGAAAAAGAACAGTTTGAGACAGGAGGGAAGCGAGGACTAAAGAGTCAACCCAGAAGAACAGGAAAGAGTTGATTAATCAATGTAATGAAAAGATTCTGTGTATAAAAGGGACAGGGAACTGAACTCACATACCTCAAGGCCCAAAGAGAAAGAATTTACCAAAGCCACGGTAGGTCTGCATGAGCTCATGAACACACAACTGGTTTCTGGAATAAGTGGGGCTTGGGGCAGACTTAATTTAGGTGACCATGCAAGCTTGCAAAGAAGCGTATCAGTAAGAGTTAGTCACTGCTTCAGCCAAAGTAGGAGGAAGAGAACCAGTATTTTCTTGTTTCCCAGGAAGAACTGTTAGAACTGATAGAATGTTGTTAGTGATCTATATCAACTTTATTTTCTGATTGCTTATACCCTGTGAGTGAGAGGAGCTAATGGAAAACATGGCTCATTCTCTTGCCTTCTCTCTGTGTGTGTCTGTGTGTGTGTGTCTGTGAGAGAGAGAGAGACAGAGACAGAGACAGAGAAGGAGAAGGAGAAGTGGACCAAAATAATAAAGCACTAGCCCTGGGACGTTGTCTTGCTTGGAAAGGAAAATGGAAGGGCTCTCTAGCCACCCAGAGTGGAAAATAGTCAGGGGGATCAGTGCTATGATTCAATAGGTCATGACCCTTAGTTGAGCTCTCTGAGTAAGGAATAAGACTAAAATCCAGGCTACAATCCACCGGTGTTTCCTCCTGAAGAGAAACTCATGCCCACTAGAAGGCTGAGCTCTCAGGAAAGTCCCTCTTACCTGCCCCTTATTCACCCTGTTCTGAGTCAAAGAGGAATCATTCCCAACCCACAGGAACTTGGGTTCCAGAATAGAAAGAGAGAAGCAGGGTGCCTGGGTGGCTCAGTCATTAAGCATCTGCCTTCGGCTCAGGTCATGTTCCCATAGTCCCCGGATTGAGCCCTGCATCGGTCTCTCTGCTCAGCAGGAAGCCTGCTTCTCCCTCTCTCACTCCCCCGGCTTGTGTTCTCTCTCTAGCTGTGTTTCTCTCTGTCAAATAAATAAATAAAATATTTTAAAAAAGAAAGGAAGGAAGGAAGGAAGGAAGGAAGAAGCTCCTCTGACAACAGGTAGAACAACTAAGCCTGAACTATGATAGAGCAATGTGGCTTCTCCTCAAAGTCTGGTCCAAGGACCAGCAGCACCCACCTCCGGAGCTTATAGACATACTGAACATCAAACCCTACCTCAACCTACTGAATCCGAATCTGTATTTTAACAAAACTCTCCATGTGTACTTTACAGTTTGAGAAACATAAACCTCTTATCCCTTTACTCAAGGCCCCTTGCCCTGAAACCAAGAAAGAGCAACTGATGATCTTATGATCTAGTTCATCCTGCATTCCGATGTCCAAAATCCACAGGCCAGCTGCTACCTGACCCATTCTGATTTAATCTTAGTAGTATCATCATTATTGATATATGACCTTAGAGAAGGGAACACCACTATTATGGGTTGAATTGTGCCCCCCCCCAATTTATATGTTGAATTCCTAGACCCCAACACCTCATAAGGTAACCTTATTTGGAATAGGGTCATTGCAGATGTAGTTAATTAAGACAAGGTCATACTGGAGTAGGGTGGGCCCTTAATCCAACATGACTTTTGTTTTTATAAAAGGGGTAAAATGGGCACAGACAACACACAGGGAGAAGGCCAGGTGAACAGGAAGGCAGAGATCAAGGTGATGTTTCTACAAGTCCAGGGACAACAAAGGTGGCCAGCAACTACCAGAAGCTAGAGGAGAGGCATAGAGCCCATTCCTCCTTACAGCCTCAGAAGGAACCAACCTTGGACATCTAGCCTCCAGAACTGGGAGAGAGTACAGTTCTGTTATTTGAGCCCACTAGTTTGTCGTCCTGTGTTCCCACAGTCCTAGGAAACTAGTATAGCCCATAATACAGTTTCTCATCTAAGAGGGGAATATAACTCTCAGCTTTTATGGCCTATAATTTTATTATCTATTATTTTATGATCATCATTCCAGGGCCTAGGTACATGAATTGGTACTTTACTTCAAGCATGTTTTAAACATTTTTCTCATGGTGTTTAAATTCTGTTAAATCAACAAGTTCATTCCTGAGAGATGACTGACTTGTACTTACTTGTTATATAGGACAATATCGGGCCTCCACACCAGGTCACTGGGGATCCTGATGGAGTCCAGTCCATCATACTGGTCTCGATCCCACGTGAGATAGGCGTCATGCCAGATTTGGCGGATCCATAAATAGGCAGTCAGAATCTGGTTTCTTTCATCCTGTACAAGCAACCATGATGTAACTCTGTCCAGTGGACAGTTCAACGAAACACCTTCCGTCTCTAGTGCAACAGAAATTCCAAGAGCCCAAATCTACTTTCACTAAATAAATGAGAGCTTTTCTAGTCTATCCCTTTGACCGACTGCCAAAGCCTTATTTTTTTTTCTGCGTGATTTAGTGTTCTAAATGTAAAATGGACAGGTGTTTAAGCCATCAGATCTTTGCATGGATCAACAGCCCAAATTTCTCCGAAAATTGATCAACTGATGACTCACTTGAAGGACAAAGTCAGGAAATATCTATACGGTACAGAAGAGAGTTTTTCAAGTTTCATAACTTTGTGCAATTCAACACATGTAAGCATGAAAGAAGCTATGCCATTTAAAAACACCACATCTCTTTTTAAAAAAAACAGGAATAGAATTCATAGAAAACTCACCATTTAGTCATTTTTAAGTGTATGGTTCAGTGGCTTATGGTATATTCATGATATTGTGTAAGCATCACCACTGTCCAGTTCCAGAGCACTTTTGTCAGCCCAGAAAAGAAACCCTGTGACCATCAAGCCGTCCTCTGCTATTCCCCTGTTCTTCCCACAGCCCTTGGCAGCCACCATTCCGATTTCTGTCTCCGGGGTTCTGTTTCTCTTGAACATTTCATAGAAAGGGAATCATGTGAAATGTGATACCATCTCTCTTTGGATGATCAAGACTGTTACTGTTAATGGCCAGGATTAGATAACATCTAGCGAAATTATTTTTGTAATTCCTTCCTTGGTATTCCCTTCCCCCACCAGCTTGTACACATTGCTGTCCTCATTTCCTCTCAAATTCCAGGTAACGCATCTCTTTGGCAAGTGCTGTTGGTTTCATCCTAAGCACAGTTTCAAAGAGTCACCACTTTATTTTACTCACCATGTCCTTAATCTGAGAAAGTGTAATTTGCAGGGTAACATTCAGGACTTTATCTGTATCTTCCACTGGACGAAGAGCATTGGAATAATCTTCAAAAAGATCATTAAACAACTTCTGAGCATATTTCCCATCCGCTGTTTCCACAGCTGCTCAAAAAGAGGGGCCTGGATTAACATTCAATGTCATGTATATTTCAAGGCCAAGACCAGCTAACTGAGGGCTAGAGCGGGGCCTGGCCCAGCATCAGCTAGGGAAAAGGTTTGGGTGTACGAGACCTATTTTTCTGGCTAGTCAATAAGAGGCACGGACATTGCCTCGCAGTTAGAGCATTTGTTCTGTTTGCTGGCCCACTCCCACAAAAGAAGTGGCCCCAGATGAGCTGAGATGGTTATACACCCAGCAGCCTCTTACCTCTCAGTCTGGAGACAGCAAAGTAAATCCAGCAAAAGAAGATGCAGGAATGGGACCAGTTCATTTTTTTTCCTGAGCTTTTAGAAATTCTCAGATAGGCAGCGATCTTCCACTTCCCTTTGTGAATGGGACGGGTCTGGGTACAAATATCCCACTCTGCCAGAGTCTCGCCAAAGCAGATGAAGAGCTCAGGCTTGTGAAGGGAGGGCCCTCCCGAGGTCCTGAGATCCAGACCTGCCCTCCCTCCCCTCTGTAATCTGAGACAGGCAGCTCTGGCCTCAGAGATGCTAGGTCAGGCAGTGCTGATCTGCGGAAGCTGTCCCAGCCGAGGTTTCCTAGACACCTTCAGCAGGAACATCCAGACCCAACTTTCAGAGGAAGTGAGGTAGGAACCCAACACCCCCTGAGACTCTGCAGAAGGAGATAGGTGCTTTCTATACCTGCAGGGAGCCCATGGAGCCTGAGTCTAAGGACCAAGGGAAGTCAAGCAGAGCCCCCACCACGAGGCATCCTCTGGAAAGGCTCTGTGAATGAGCATCAAGTGGCATTTGAAGAGGGAAAGAGAAGCAATTCCATGACCTACAGGACAGATCACCTTCTTCTTCAACTCCTTCAAGATTGGGCACAGATCTCGTGTGGGGGGAGGGCCTGGGAGACGGGCATTCACTCCCTCCAGAAGCAGCAACACTGCGATTCGGATTTGGTGTCCAAGACTTAGGTTTAACTACGAGACTGAACACTCCCTAGTCCCATAGTATTGAGCCTTCCTGAACTGGAGATCAGGAGCATAGTGTTCTCTCTCTCCCAGAGTTACTGGGATACTTCATGCAAAAGCACCAGTAAATGTTAGTAAATTTTGCCTCTGATTTTTCAGATCTAGAATGTCTAGAATCACCAAATCACCCAGGGTTTACTAGCTTTAAAAAAAAAACAAAAGAAATGGTTCAAAGGCTAACCAAATCAGCACAAAAATGATTCATAACTAATGGTGATATTATTAGGAATGCCACTTTATTTAATTTCACAGTCATTTCTCACACGTGATCTAATTTTGCTCCCACAAAAGAATTTCAATTTCCAATTGCCATTACTTGTCCCTCTTCTTGCCTGGGGAAACTGCCTTGGAAAAGCAAATTAAGATCAAATGATTGCCTGGAATCGGAGCAAGGAAATTGGATCATTCTATTTCATCAGGTTACAGCCGGCTATCCTTCTAATGGAACAGACACTCAAGCCGTCAGCTAAGTGTGCTTCCTAATCGCCTGTGGCCCGGTGTTGATTGGGAAGACGTTATTTTCCCGACGTCCCCAGTCTGACTCACCCGTCAAATGACACAGTTCCTGCTGCAAAACCTTGGGCCTTCCTTCAACGAACCATCGGCTCTGGCATCTCAGAGGCTGAAGGTCCTTCTGAAATGGAGTTGAACACCTTGTTTTCACACAAGGAAACTGAGGTCTAGGGATGTGCGTGGCTTGCCTCTAGCAGCGCTCAGACAGGGACAGAATCCAGGCCACTTGCCCATGTGTTCCTCAGGCTGACACCGTCCCTCTCCCTTGTCGTTCAGCCACATGGCACTTGAGGGCTGCTGGGCGATGCCTTTTAGTTGCTAGAGACCGCCTACCCATGTCTCTGTTTCCTCGGGACACTCCGACAGCCCCGCGTGATAGGTGCTCTGCTTCGGCCGCAGCTGGGAAGGTAATCCTCCCTGGTGATCTTTGATTGCTTTTGACTAATGCAGTTCATTCATCTGGGTCACTTACAATTTCTTTTAAATAGTTAACAATTGATGCTAACCTACTAATGTTTATACAATCCAAGTGAAATCAGTACTTTCAGGGGGGCAATTCTGCCTTTTAGGGCAAAGATGCTAAAGACTAAAAGCAAACTCCACCCAAATGAATTCTAAAAGAACAACATGGGAACAAAATGAGAATTTCAACAGAAATAGAAAATATGCTTAAAAATTCATTCTAAAAACAACTAAGAGGTGTTTTCCCAGAGACCTGTTTCTTTTTATACCCAATCACTCAGCTCCCAACTCTATAAAAAGAGACCAGTAATACAGTGGTCCCAAAATTTACAGGACACTAAGGAGAGGAGAACTCTGTTGAATTGATTATTGAAGGTTAATGCTAAATAAGGCTGAGAAGCAAGCAGGTATGCTTTGGACTGATTTGTCTAAAATGTGGGCTCAGACAATGAAAATAATCTGAATAAAACTTAGCCAACCAGAAACTTGGACCCTCCCGAATACACCATTTTTGGAGTGCCTCGTTAATTTAGACCCCATATATCTGTTGACGTGTTAATTCAGGCTAACAGAGCACTGAGATACTTCAGTTTGGAAGATCATGATTTTCATGCCAACAGCTCTTGGCTACTAATTCTGAACAGCATCTCGCCATAGTTCATGCAAAACCATCACTCAGTGGAGGATACTCCGACCAGAAAAATGGGACCTACAATTCAAAGTATTTCTAGAGAGCACAATAAATCTTTTCAACATCTGCTCCTCTTGAGAAGTGGCCATCGCTTGTCACAGGTTCACAAAGTATTCCAGTCATTTCAGAGTTTCTGGGACCCAATCTTCCTCAATGTACCAATTCTGAGGCACTTATTTAGAGGCAAAATATGATAGTAAGATATTAGAGACATTCCATAAAATGAATAACATTCTATTGCAGAAAAATTAGAAAGTATAGAAAAACACAATGAAGGAAAAGAAAGGTCACCCAGAAGAATCCAACCAGCCAGAGATCCATAGGCCTCACGTGGTGGCCATCTTTTTTAAATGCTCAGAGAACATGTTGTCATGTCTTTGAGACCTGGAAGGATATGGGCCATTAGCAGAACTCTGTTTTGCAAATGAGCACATTTCTGTGTGCAGAGTATGCTTCTAAATACTCTTTTCCTGTTCTCATGGGGTTGTGATATAGATCCCTCTAAGGCTACCTTGAATGGTCTCCCATCCCTTCCCACCTCTCTCCTTACCCTCAAGGTCCCTATTCAACCCTTTTCAGTTGAAGCTGCTGAGAACCCTTTGCCCATTGTGGTCAAGCCTCCTGAGGTATCACTGGTTCTATTCCAGAAGAATGATGGCAATGTTTCCATCCTTTGGAACAGAGCTCCTGCCTGACAGAGAACCCTAGTGAATTCTTTTGCTTAAAGACTTCTTCCTAGTAGCAGAGGAGGAAAGGGGAAGGACAAATACCTTCCTTCTGCTACATTTTTTTAATTGCAAAAGTCAAAAATATTGTCTTTTAAAGGGTTTCTCTCCTGTTAATTAATATGACAGGAATATTTTCTCCATTTCATTAAATATGAAATCAGAATAATTTTAACCGATGAAGAGCTGCTATAGACTATCAAGCTGAGCTTCCTCATTTTGGGGATAAAAAAGCTGAGGCCAAAGGAGGACGTAGGCAGAAAAGGGTGCCAAATCTCCATGGAGAGCCATGCCAATGGTCTTCAGCCTCCCCTAGGGACCTGAGCTCCCAGCTATCTTGGGTGCTCAGAGCTGTGACACCTGCTAACTGATTCTTCTCAACTCACTGAATTCTTAGGAGATGTCCCATGGGCCTCCACACCAGAGGTCCTATTTCATGGTAACATTCTACATTTGCTGGATTTATCCTGGGCATGAGGCTCAAAATTAAAAACTCAAAGTTCCTCTAAAGGAGTAGTCCTCAAATTCTTTCATCGTGCACCAGAGCTTGGGATAGGGGCTACCAGCTGGGATGCCTTGCCTTCCCCAAAGAGCTACCTACTAAGGCAGTGCTTTCCAAATATTTTGGGGTTTGTTTCTGTCTATGTTTCATAATTAAGAAATAACAATTTTATGGAGCGTTTAAGACAATACAGTCTGGAGTCAAACTCCTTGGATTCAAGTCCTGCCCACCACCTACTAGCTATGTAATTTGGGGCAGATTACTTGACCTCTCTGTGCCTTAGTTTCCTCTTCTATAAAATGGGAATGATTAAAATAGTACCTGCTCCCAATAGTGCTTGGCCATAAAAAGAGCTAAATACCTGCTAACAAAAGGGGGGAAATGCACTCCAGCATTTTTTTTTAATTAGGCTTGTAACTTGTAGTCACAATTCCTCTCCCTCTCTCCCTCTCTCTCTCATCTATCTTTCTTCCCATCCATTGCCTTGTCCCCCACCCCCAACTTCTTGGCAGACCTAATTAGAGGATTCTCACTGCCATTTTCTCGTTGTCCTTTTTTATTGCAATGTTATGTTATTGCCAACGCACAGTGGGTTTATTTGCTTACTTTCTTACTTATTTTTTGCAGTAGTCTTTTAAATCCTCTTTTCCACGTTGTGAAAGTTAGCAGACCTAAATCTATCACAGAGGCTGGCAAACTCTTTCGGTAAAAGGCCAGATAGTAAATATTTTCAGCTTTGCAGGCCAGATGGTGTCTGCGGCAACTACACTTCTTTGGAGCTGCGCTATGAAAGCAGCCATGGGCAAGGTGTAAATGAATGAGCGTGGATGGCTGCATTCCAATAAAACCTTATTTACAAAAACAGATGGCCGGCCATTGCTCTCTGATCTCTGACACACGTCACCAAACCCTTAAATCCACTTACTCAGGCTCGAGCGAACCACAATAGCAGTCAGCGCCCCCAGATGAAGGAGGAGCACAGCCTGAAAGGAAAATGGCATCATGACGCACGAGCTTACTGGGCGCTGGTGTGTGGCGAGGCTGGGGCTGAAGCGAATGCCGCTCCTGCAGTGACCTGGGAACCATCTTCCAGAGCAGGCTCCCAAGGGCTCCCGTATCCACTCCTAGAGAGAGGGAGCTCTTGCCTAAAAGGAGCCTTTCCACTGAAGAGTCACCAACAGTTGGGAGCTAGAGAGAGCACTGCAGTCCTCTTGGGAGGCCTGGAGGCCGGGGAGTATCATGGGCAGGAAATCAGAACCCCCAAATATAGGTGGCATACCATGATGATGGAAACTGTGGTTAGAGCCAGGCGAGGGGCTGAGAGCAGGGGGTTTTCAGAAGTCCGTGTGAGTCCCTCTCAGGTGCCCATGAACAAGACATTTGGAGTCTGGAGGCCAGGCTGTGGCAATGTCACAGTGTCCCAGAGCACTGTTCTGTTTGTAGGATGGTGACCCCCTCTCTCTTACTTGCACCCAACTCCAGTTGGCTTGGGGAAACGCAGGTGAAATCACAACAAAAAAGATTCAGGAAAGGAAGGAGGGAGGACCTCCTAGAAAACAGGAGCAGTGGGCTCTGCATCTAAGCGGGGTGCTGGCATCAGAACGTGTTCATGCTCTTGTAGGGCTATTCCACCCTTCGTAAAAGCACACGTCTGTGTCTCCCTCCTTCCGGGTGGTCTTCTGGCATTTCTGAGGGGCAGTAAACTGGAAACTCCTCATAGCAAAAACCAGCAGGACAAGCTCTCTTGGTGCTTCTGAGCGTTGTAGAGAAAATGAGCAGCTCCCAAACTTTTGTAACCATGATGTAAAATAGAGCCCACTCCTGGGGATCATCAGTGACTCCTGTCTCTCTCTCGTGTCCCACATGTTAGTGAGCTAGGGCGACCATAACCAAATACCACAGACTAGGTGGCTGAGACAACAGAAATTTATTTTCTCACAGTTCTAGAAGGTGGAAGCCCAAGATCAGGGTGCCTACAGGGTTGGTTTCTTCTGAGAAAAAGAACGTGTTCTTTTCTTGGCTTCTAGATGGCCACCTTCTCCATGTGTCCTCACACAGCCTTTGTGTCCTAATCTCCACTTCTCATAAACACACCAGTCACACTGGATCAGGAGTCACCCCAGTGACCTCACTTCACATTAATCACCCCTTTCGAGATCCTATCTCCAAATTCTGAAGTGCCAGGGGTTAGGGCTTCAACATACAAATGTGGTGTACACACAACATAGACCCTAACACCCCATAGCTAATGTGTGGACAAATCCTGGCTGCTCCACCTTCACAACATTTCTGGAAGCCAGCCATCTCTCCTCCGCTTACCACCGGGGTCCTGGGTCAAGCCATCCCTGATTCCCACAGGTTCGACTGGTTCCACTGGACTTGCCTCCTGAGAGCAAGTCTTGCCCCACATTCAATTCGCCACTTGAGGCCAGCATAAGTCTGACCATGTCTCTTCTCTGCTCAGCCCTCCTAGTGGATTCTCATCATGCCCAGAGTGAAAGGCCAAAGTCTTACCAGTGACTGCAAGATCTCTGACTTCCCATCTTTAACACCTGCTCCCCTTGCTTCCTCCTCCCCAACCACATGGGTCTCCTTGCTATTCCACGAACACACCGCTCCTGCTTGGGGCCTTTGTTTTCTTGGTTCCATCTACCTGGGGTGCCTTTGGATATAGCTTCTTAACTCTTCCTCTCTCTTCCCTCTTGGTTCAGCTCAAATGCCACCTTATCAGAAAGCCCTTTCCTGAGGACCCTCCCCAAAGTAACGCTTCAACCCTCTCCGTGCCTCTTCCTTGCTTTACTTTCTCACGGCAGTAAGAGCAGCAAGGCAGGTGCATGTGTGTGTGTATACTTGTTTGTTCGTGGTCCATCTCCCTACCAGAAACTAAGTTTCATTAAGAGTGGGGACATGGCCTGGTTCTGTGCTGTACTCTCCCACTCAGAGAAGATATTTATTATAATTTAGAGTAATATCTAAAATGAGAAAAGAAATCCAAAGTATTAAAAAGTGGGGAGAAGGCCAGCTCTCAGACAAAGAACGGTAGACAGAATGATTCATAAGCTTCCCAGAATCTCTTTAGCACTTACGGCCAGGGGCTAATTTACAGCCTTACGTTACTACTCTAGGCTGTGTGATAGTCTAACCAAGGTCAAAGCAAAATCCCTTGAGAGAACATGGATCATAATTTCTACTTCACTGTATGTGCTCTGTGTCTTATACATGGTGGTAGCTCAGGGGAAGCAACCACCAAGATCAGCAGCATCTGCGATGGATGCCCGAGGCAGGACAGAAGGCATCGCTCCCATGTCTCTGATGACCTCACACGACAGAAAAAAACATGAAGACATAGGAGGAGTCCTGTGGTCCTGGTTCAAGTCCCGGGATCACCAGTTTCTGGTCGTACGAGCTTGAGCAAGTCCTGTAATTTCTTTGGGTCTCATTTGTTAACAGCGATAATTGTAATATTTACTTGAAAACATACTTGGAAGATTAGAGAAGAAACAGAAGAAGCACAAGCACAGATGCGGCATAGAGCAGGCTCTCAATAAATGCTAATGTGATTCCCCTGCTGAACCACACAGGCTCCGGCAGTTAGCAGAACCTCCATGGGTAAAAAGAGACCCATTGCATTGCCAACAGAAGGGTCAAGTTCATGAAGAGACATGAGCAGGTGATAATGGATATGCGGTTTTCTGGGTCAGGAGGACAGCTGATACACGAGACAGGGTATCCGATGTGTCCAAGAGACCAGGGCAGGCTCTGGTGTCCGTGCTTTGTCAGAGGGCACTACTCTCCCTGAAACCCCCAGGGGAATATATTTGAAAGCCCTTAGACTTGACACGGTTGTTTGAGATGAGTACCCCTTGGCTTCCTCTTATCGCTGGAGTCTTTCTTCACAAGGAGCCCCTATCTGCGAGACTCTTTGCGCCTCCTTGTTAGGCCACTTGCTTCTTGGGGCTTTCTGAAATTTTCCTTTGTTCTTCAGTTTCTGATTATTTCTGTCTCAGTTTGTTCTTACCCCACTGGCTTTTCTTCCCCTTTTGGAGCAGCTCACGTGGTCACCATTGCACCATGTTTTCCTGCTATATCCAGTGACTGTCTCTGTGATGGCCAGGCAAGGGATAGGGGAGAGACAAGCAGGGAGGAGGAGGGAGGGGTCAGTTCTTTTGTTCACTGTAGCCTGCCACTTCAGGTGGCTGGTCCTCCTGAAGGGGAATGGGAAGTCCAAGGGCAGCACTTTGCAGACCAAACTCACACTCTTCCTAGGCTATTCTGGTAGCTTCTGATTACCAACATCTCACACAAGTGTGCACCCCTGAGAAGCAGCATGTCTCCATGAACCCAGGTTCTCAGTCCCCCCCACCACCCCCACACTGGTCCTGGCCAGCAGGGACTAAAGGGAGGTATTAAAACAGAAAAGGTGTGATGAGGAGCTTTCTTACCAGAGCAAACATTATTTTAGTGACATTGGGCTCCTGCTTTCAGTGCCCTGGTCTTCTGGGCTCAGACGCCTTGCAAAAAGCCCCTCAGTGGGAATGAATGGTTTAGGTCCATGTATCTGAGAAGCATCTTTGCGAAGAAGGCAGAGGAAAGAGAGTCCTGACAAATAAAACAGGAGAACTGGAAGACGGAATTCCCAGTTGTTTCCCCTCAGGGCTACTTGTTAATTTTCTACTCTTCATTTCTTCTTCTTGCCTATCACTGTCATTAACCCAGTTTCCTTACCCTTGATGTGAATGGGACCAGACCTGAAGAGCCACTGGAAGGACAAGGGAAACCCTGGGTGGGGGCAGGGGGTGGGCCATGAGTGGGGCTGGTCAGGGATGGGCCACCAGGGAAGGCTGTCGGAAACTTCGCTCTTCTCAGAGCCTTTCAAAGCCATACTGGAGCCTGAAAGCAAAGAGAAAATCAGCAATACTGATCCTGCTATTTATAATTTTGACACTGTTTTGTTGACAATGACTTTTTTGGGGGGGATTCATTTCGATTTTTCTAGAATTTGGCATTAAAACACTGTATATAGTCATTACTGAATGGCACCTCCTTACATTCGCTGTAGCCCCAGCGAGTTTTAGCTCAGTTGATGGTGCTGGTCAGTTCACTGGGTTGATTGTTTCTTTAAGGAAAGAGAGGCTAGAGGCTATAAAAATCAACGGTAAGAATCCACGTCCATTATTTCAATATGTGACTGCAATCCCACTAAAAGATTTGGAAGGAAGATCAAAATTCTCAACCACAAAAATAACCCAAATTTTAGACACAATTCAAATCCTTTCTTTTCTAACAAAGCCAGGGGACTTCACCTTACCAGCCACCAGGGGTCTCTATCTGTAAAAACTACCTGCAGGTCCCCATGCAAGACTCCAGAGAACGTCATAAGCAAAATCCATGATTTTTAACCAGTTTTCAAGAGATGGCACACACACACAGAGGAGTTGGAAATACAACAGCTCAAATACTAAATCTACAGGATTCCTGGCCAAGAGCTAAATGTTTTGGTAATATAATCTATCAACATAGTCAAGCTATGAGATAGATGATTAGAATCAGTTTGTCCTGATCAATGTACTTTCTAGAATGTCCCTGCATTATTCTTTCCTCATCCCTTAGCCAGATGACTCTCTAGCAGAGCGTAATTCTGCAAGACCAAAACAGTATTTCAGGAGGGTCTCAGAGAAATCAATTCTTCACCTGGGTTTCTAGGATTAGACCTCTCGCTCCTGTAGGGCAGGGGATTTTTATTTTTATTTATTTTTTTTATTTGTTTGACAGAGAGAGACACAGTGAGAGAGGAAACAGAAGCAGGGGGAGTGGGAGAGGGAGAAGCAGGCTTCCCGCTGAGCAGGGAGCCCATTAGGGGGCTCAATCCAGGGACTCCAGACAGTTAACAGCTGAGCCACCCAGGCGCCCCAGGGCAGGGTATTTGAAAACCGCATTCAAACCATTTGCTTATGTTAAAAAAAAAAAAAAAAAGTAGTAGTAAATGCATAGGGAGCTATGGTCAAAGTCCAGGAAATAGAGTGCAAGAAAAGTTGAAGCATTCTTTAAGAAGTAAGTTTACTTACACATGTTACCATCAATGCTTCCCTCCAAAGGAAATGTTAACACTCCAGCAAATAGACTATTTCCTCTGACCTTACTTTTTTCCTGAGGTCATCCTGCAAATTAGACCTTCTTCATTCAAGAGAAGGATGAGGAAAATGGCTCTTGTGTAAAACCTCTGTGATGGTGTTCCTTGAGTTTTTCCAGCTCTTCCAAGATAGCATCCATTCTTCATTTTTAAATTATTACTACTAGGGGTACCCAGGTGGCTCAGTCAGCTAAGGGTCTGCCTTCAGTTCAGGTCATGATCTCTGGGTCCTGGGATGGAGCCCCACATCGGGCTTGTTGCTCTGTGGGAAGTCTGCTTCTCCCTCTGCTCCTCCCCCTTCTCATTCTCTTTCTCTCTCAACTAAATAAATAAGTAAATCTTTGAAGAACAAAACTTAACAGCAGAAACAACTCATTACCTGTTTGTCAGCGTGATAAGAAAAACTGACAAATATGATGTCCTTGAAAGGTCATTGCTGTGGGTTTCCATGAGTCAAGCCCACTTGGTTTTCTCCTAGCTTTCCGGGCAGCTCCTCCTCATGTATCCCTTTCTTTAATGTTGGATCTCACAGATTCAGTCCCAGGCCCTCTTCTCTTGGTCAGTGTAGCAGAAAATCCTAGCAGTTAGAATACAATCTCAAAGTATAAGAAAAGAAGAAGAAAACGTGGGTTCTGACATGATAAATTAATTGCACTCACTGAAAAGAGATTGCCAACTGCAGGCTTGATCCCTCATCCTTAGGGAGATGAATTCTTTATATTAGTGCTTTTTACCTTTAAAGTGCAGTCAGATTACAAGGTGGGTGGATCTCTTGTTAAAACACAGCTTCTGGGCGCCTGAGTGGCTCAGTCCTTAGGTGGCTGCCTTCGGCTCAGGTCATGATCCCAGGGTCCTGGGATCAAGTCCCACATCGGGCTCCCTGCTCAGCAGGAAGCCTGCTTCTCCCTCTCCCACTCCCCCTGCTCATGTTCCCTCTCTCTCTCTGTCAAATAAATAAATAAACTCTTAAAACAAAACAAAACCCAAAACCACACAGCTTCTGAGTTAGCTTGTCTGAGGTGAAGCTGAGATTTTTGTCCCATGTGCGGCTGATGCTGTTGGTCCCCGGACCACACTTTTGAGTAGCAAGGCTCTAGATGACTCTAAAATGAAAACGAGGTAATGTTAAAGTCTAGCTAAACTGACAGACCAGTATATACTAATGGCTGAATTGTGGGATGGCGAATGGAGACTCTGAGCACTTTAAAAAATATATGTGTCTGGTTTCTAAAACTCAAAATCTATTTGAACTTAAAAGGAACTTAAAATTTCTGTGACATCAGAAATGAGATCTGATTATTTTTTAAAGGCTCAACCTAAAGACTAATTGTGTGGGTTTGAATTCCTAGGTTGGGTATTCCCACCAAGAATCAATCACTTAAGAACAGAATCTGCAACTTTGGCTAGTCCAAATTTTGTTTGTGTGTGTGTCTGGGCTTGGGTGACCTGTGTGATTACTGCAACCATAAATTGGTGTAGAAATAGGAATCCTGGGAAAGTATAAAATAAAAAGAAGAATTAAAATGTGGATGGAGATGATGAACAAACAACCTTAAATCCATGACGCTAGCAATGCAAAAATAAATCTTACACAATAATTTCTGTGATCATTGCAAAACTTGTGTGTGTTCCATCAGGTTTTTAAGACATTGGATGCATTTAAGAATATACAGTGTGTCTGTGTTGTGATTTTAGTTTAATGGATATAAGAACTTAATTCAGGCTTGCAATCAACATTTAAATGTCTGGAGAAAATTATTTCCTTAAAATCAGAAATTTTGGGCGCCTGGGTGGCTCAGTGGGTTAAAGCTTCTGCCTTCAGCTCAGGTCATGATCTCAGGGTCCTGGAATCGAGGCCCATATCGGGCTCTGTGCTCCATAGGGAGCCTGTTTCCTCCCCTCTCTCTGCCTGCCTCTCTGCCTACTTGTGATCTTTCTCTCTGTCAAATAACTAAATAAATTTTTTTTTTAAAAATCAGAAATTTTGCTTTATTTATTTTTAAAATTTTACTTATTTGAGGGAGAGTGAGTGAGAGAGAGAGAGAGAGAAAGCACAAGTGGAGAAGGGGCAGAAGGAGAGACAGAAGCGGACTTGCTGAGCAGGGAGCCTGAAGTGGGGTTCGATCCCAGGACCCTGAGATCATGACCTGAGCCAAAACCAAGAGTCAGACACTTCATCAACCAAGACACCCAGGCCCCCAAGTTTTGCTTTATTGGTTATATATGCACTATGCAAAGAGAGAAATGCTGACTTTGAAGATGTAAAAAAATGTTAGTTGCTTAATAAGTTTATGAGACGGTCTCACTGACCTTTTTGTAGTCTATCACATGCTCCAACTTCCCTGTCAACAACAGTTCCTTTTTCCTAGAATACACCTCCCCCGATTTTCATACACCTATTTGTATTAAACTTAGTGGACTCAGTGACTCCTACCCTGGGTTGTGAACGCCTTACCACTGTACCCTTACAGCTTCACAAAATTATCAGTATTAGCTCATGTACAGATGAGGAAGCAGGCCGGAAAGATTTTCTTGTTTGTTTTTGTTTTGTTTTAAGATTTTATTTATTTATTTTAAAGAGACAAAGAGAGCATGCGAGCAGGGAGAGTGGCGGAGGGAAAGAGAGAATCTCAGGCAGACTCCAAGCTGAGTGCAGAGCCCGATGCAGGGCTTGATCTCAGGACTCTGAGATCATGACCTGAGCCCAAATCAAGAGTCATACCCTAAACCAACTGAGCCACCCAGGCACCCCAGCATGGAGAGTTTTAAGCAACATATCAAGTGGAAGATTTGGGATAGAAACAGTCTCTTACTCGTAAGCCCATGATCAGTATTATTACGCTAAATTCCGTAAACAGGGATCTCTAATACTAAGTGATAATGCGGTTCAAGTAATGTCCTGTGATCTGCAAACACAAAGACATATAATTACAGGAACTCCCAGAGCTTTGCCCAAAAAGGGGATTTGGGACAAATCTTTAAACACTACTTCCTTGAAGGGCTAATTATGGGAGAACACAGTGAAAGTATATACCTATAATTTAGGTCTAATATAAATTACGCTATTTGCCCTTTACAAAAATCCATGCACTAATGAGAAATCAAAGGTCCAGCCCAGTGAAATTTCCTAACTTTTTTACACAAAGAGGCAGAAAAGCACAGTAGTTAATTGCCTGTAAAAGGATTCTGGGCCCAGACTGTCAGGGTTCGAATCTTAGAGCTGCCATTTTTCAGCTGAGTGGCCTTGGGTAAGTCACTTAAATTCTCAGAGCTCTGTTGATTCATTTGCAAAGAAAGCATAATAAAGACCTACCATGAGGTCGTTCTGACAATTGAATGAGATCATAATGCCCATAAAGAGTTTGAAACGTAAGTGTACCTCTAAAAGGAGGTAGCAACCATTTACTACGCATCTATTAATATTATAGACACCTAACAAGTCACTTCTGGAATCAAGACTCGAACTCAGGACATTAGACGCTCATCTCCTTTCCGCCGGGTCAGGTTACTACCTTATCTTTTTGGGCTGGAACTTGCTCACACTTTCGCTCTGCGGGCAAGCTATGCCTTCCATATGCCCCCCTTCCTCATATCCCCTGCTGCCTTTCTTTTCACTGTGTAATTGAAAACCCCAATGGCAGAAGATTTATTTATAGCAGGAAAAAATTAGTGTTATTTAGCTTGAGCTTTTCAGCAACCATCAGTCCATTACTCTAAGAGCCTCCACATTTATACTGCAACATTGTTCTGTTTTCCCAGGGCCCTGTAATCATTAATTAGCTACTCCAATGTTTATTGAATGTCTACCGAGAGAGCAGCCTGATCCAGCCTTCTTCCATCAAAATCCAACATCCTCCCTGAGCTCAGACTCCCACATACCAACCACTTGCTGGACAGCTCTGCTGGGATGTCCCACATGCACTTTAGACATGACTGCAATTTAACTCACCCGTTCCCTTGACCTTCTTCCCCAACTCTCCCAAGTGTTCCGGATTTGGGTGAATGGAGCTACATTCCCATCTCCCCATGCCCAAACTGGAAGTAGGCCTAGACTGCGGTCACAAACCATGACCCCCCATCTATCACCAGGCTTCTTTGGAACCCATCTCCTAAGGCCATAGGGCCCTACTGGTCTCCCCTGACATACAACAGGGCATCAACCACTTCCTCTTCCGGCCCTTCCTCCCCATCGTAATTACATAGACCTTTCGACATCTGACCATGATACAACCCCCTGCGCATTTGAAATCCTTCAACGTCCCCACCTCCACACGTTGGGGGGGCGGAGCTCCACTCTGAGACACAGCCCTCCGTATTCTCAGCCGGGCCTTCCCCATTTAGCCGCCAGGGAGGATTTGCCGCACACCCTCAGGCCAGCGGGCTGTTGTACACGTTATTCCCTCAGCCTGGAAAACCCATCCTGCCTTGCCCGCCCAGGGAACAACTGCTTCTCTTTCAAGACTCGTTTTGAGAGTAGCCTCGTCCATGAAATTTTTTTCCAACCTTCCGGGAAGAATTCTGTACTTCCTTCTCTGTGTTCTTGAGGTCCCTCATACATGCTTCTATTGCGATGCTTATCCTATTGTTAAATTGCTTACATGCTTGCTCCCCCCACCAGAATGAATACCTCCCCAAAACTCTATTGGTCTTGCATCCCCAGCGTCTGGCATACAAGAGGTGTCCAATAAATGCTCATGAAATACTTGATCGTGGTGGCAAGAGCAAGAGAGTGTCAGGAGTTCTTCTGACGGCCAGCTCACCTCCTCCCCCAGAGGCCACACTCCCCCAGGCAGCCCTGGTCGGCCTCCCCTCTAGGAACAGCCCGGCCCCCGGAGTCCTCTGTGAAAGGATGGTGGGAGGGATGGTGAGAGGCGAGCGCTGCGCGCATCTTCACCTTGATCGTGCGCCAGCGAGGCTTCCTGAAGAGGAAGACGAAACCCGGATGTAAATGTACCTGGCAGAGAAGCCAGCTACTTGTTCCCAGCCCCAGCAGCATTCTGGCTTGTCAGGGCCGAACCCTGTTGCTGAACGGGTGTGCTGCTTTTGGCCGGAGAGCCAGCAGATTCCAGTGAGAACGGAAGGAGCCAAGTTTAGACTCCACCTTTGACCCAAATGCAGCGCAGTTGCAGCAAAGCTACGTGTGTGCTCAAGACCTTTGGCTCCTAGAGAGAGATCAGATTTAACTAATCTTGGGTAGCAAGCCCCTTGGCAAGGGGGAAAAGTCACTTAACTATTTTTGATGAGTATAAATATTTTTAGATAAAAACTAAAATTGTTTGCTACTCGGGTGTCTGGGTGGCTCGGTCGGTGAAGTGTCTGCCTTCCGCTCAGGTCATGATCCCAAGGTCATGGGAGCCAGCCCCATGCTGGGCGGGGAGTCTGCGGCTCCCTCTCCCTCTGTCCCTCCACCCCCACCCCCAAACTCATGCGCAGGGTATCACTCTCTCTGACTCTAATAAGTGAAATCATTAAAATAAAAACCATTTGCTACTTTCCTAATACAAACAGGCCCCCGGAGGTAAGATCTGACCAGGATTCTGTTACTTAATTTAGTCTCCCTGCAAATATTTACTAAATGCTGGGCAGAGAGTTTATGGGAGAATTAATCCAATGTCCTCTCCTTCAAGGTGCTTATGGAGAAAAAAAGACAAATTTCTAAGAAAGGCTGGATAATAAATAAACAAGAGTTAAACAAGTAATACAGGAAGAATATGCCTCAGAGAGGTGACTCACTGCCAAAGGAGAAGTTCAGAGAAGGGAGAAGACGTTGGCCCCCAGGGTAGACTGACTCAAAGGGCAGAGAAAGCGCTCTCACCCAGCAGGTTGGACCAGTAAGGCCAGTGAGCAACAGAGCACATGGGATGGGAGTGGGGGATATCTTGGTAGAAAGAACAGAGTCTTCAAACTTGGGGTGCACGTTTGTTTTGCTATTTATGAGCTAGAGATCTCTGGCATTCTTGTGGCCTCCATATAGCATTCAAGAGGGCAAACATTTAGCACAAACACGTGTGCTAAGACCTGCGTACAAGATGAAAAGAGAAGGGTTTTGCCTCAAGAGCTATCCCGGAAGGAGGGTCAGTAAATATTAGTCTCCCTCTTCCTTTACCCTCAAGGTATCTGTCCCCTTCAAGGAGGTGGACAAGACCCAGTGGACTATTACTATGTGGAATGCAGGATGTGAATACAAAAAGGTGGAGACAGAAGAAAAAAAAAAGTGTGGAGACAGTAAGTTCATTACCATCCACTTTGGAAGATTCCTGCCTTTCTGTCCCACCTTCTATAACGAAGTGGGTCTTTCCTCCCTGAGGCTGGGCCTCCTGATTTGCAGCCATCGCCTCCCTCTCCCCCTGTGCTTTGCAGCCAAAGTCTCAGAGTTGCCAAGGTCAAAGGCTGTAACCCTTAGTCAAATGTTAATCATTATCCCAAATGCCCGCTGTTTACCTACTCACTTAAATTTTGTAATTGCAAGCTACAGCCACCAGGGGGCATAGGAGCAAGAAGCTGGCCCTCTCTATCAGGCAAAATGCCTGCCATTCTTGCCGGAATATGTAGTTGGGGTTCACAAAACATACACTGTAAGCTGAAAACAGTACCTTCTGTACCTTCTGCAATCTCTTGGTAAAGAACATGGCTCCCTTGAGGCTAAAAAGCATTCTTAACTCATCCTATCCTCCACAGCCCATCAGGCTAGCCCAAGGGCTTCTTAGCTCTGATTCTATTTTTCAGTGTTTCCTCCTGATTAAAGCCCTTTGGCTCAGCAGGATTGTCTATAATGATAGTAAATGGTTCATATGATGACGAGGCAGTCTTTTCACCTCCTGATCTGCCATCCGTCTTGTAAAGCCTTGCCTCTGTCTGAATTCCCAGCCCTGGATTCTCAGGCAAGCCATCCACCTGGGGTTATTGGTTTTGGTTCTTGTGCCTCCCCCCAACCCTACCCCTACCCCAGTTTCTCACACCATAAGCAGAGCCTTGAATAGCTATTGTATTCTGCCTACCTATGGCAATCCTCATTCACATCAGTCACTCATTTGCCAACCTGCATGCGCGCGCGCACACACACACACACACACACACACACACACACACACACACACAATCCCACAAAACTCAGGTCCCTGTGTGCCTCTGGGGTCGCCATAACTCAAGTCTCTGTGACCAAAATGGATTGGCAAAGCTTGATTTTCCCTTAGCAGAAGTCAGCTTTCACAGGGGTTCATCTCTTAGATTTTCTTTGAGACGCTCACACACACTCCAGCAACAATGGAAAGGGGCATGATTTCCCAAGAAGGTTGCCTAGAAACCACTCTGGTGTTTCTGAAACTAATTTAAACATGAAAATTCAGCTCCTGACTCATGCCAGGAAGGCATGTAATGGTTTTCTCAGTATTTTACTTTCTTTTTCTTTCACGTTACAAAATTATGCATGCTTGTTGCACAAAAACGGAAAAGAAGATGAAAATACACAGGTTCAGAAAGAGAAAAATCCCCCATCATCTCACTATCAAAGGCAACCACTATAGTCAGTTGGGAATATTTTTTTCCAGCCTTCTTCTTTTTTTCTATGTATTTTTAACATTGTTGATATTAATACTGAATTTACATAGATCTTGCTTTATTTTTCACTTAGTATATTGCCAGCCTTTCCCATCTGGCTAAAATTCTCAGAATATTGATTTTTTTTAAAGACCGCATTATATTACAGTCAATTTTCCATTATTGACTTAACCATTCCCTTAATGCTACACATTTAAATTGTTTCCAACCTTACACCTTTTGAAATGTTGTCATGACTATCTCAGTACAAAATGCTATGTATTTCCTCATTTAAAAAATCATAAAAGAAATTTCATGTTTTGGAAACTTTTTAAAAATTGAACTAATACATATTTATCATTTTCAAAAATTTAGACACTACATTAAAAAGTACATTAAAACTAAAAGAGGGCTGTTCTGTACAGTAGCACTTTCTAGAAGTAAACCACTGCTACCGGAAGTTTTCTATGACTACAGAAGCATGTATCTATTTTTATTTGATACTATATACTCTTCTACCATTCGGTTTTTTTCACTTACTGCATCTTGGGCATCTTTCTACATCAGTCCAAATTGACCAGCTCTTTTTTAGCAGCTGCAAGATTGTCTATCACTAATGTGTCCTGGACAGAACTTCTGACTGTGTTCCATCTGTACTCATTGTGCGGGGTCCCCAGCAGAGGGTCTGAATCTCCACTGCTCCATCCACACTGCACCTGTGCAGAAAAGGGAGCCGGTGGTGGTAGCTGCAATTAGCATTTTAGGCTATAGAGGTCTCCAAATTTTTCCTTTTTGGCTTCTTTTGTTATTGTGGTTTTCAAACAAAAAGTCTGTATCCTTTTGCTAACCACCCCCCACTTACCTCTACCACTACCCAGCCCACCGTTGGTAGAAAGTTACCACCGTTCTACCTCTGCTTCTATAAGTTGGGCATTCTTATTTATTTATTTATTTTTAGATTCTCTACATAAGTGATATCAGGCAGTATCTGCCTTTCTCCGTCTCGCATATTTCATTGAGCATCACACCGTACACATTCATCCCTATGAATCTGGAAATGGCAGGAGTTCCTTATTTTTTAAGGCTGAATAATATCATTCAATTATTATATATAATGCATTCACTTAATATATAATATACTTCTATTGTATATATATTAGACACACATATATATACAAATATACATATATACACACATGCAATATAAGTATAATGTATATATACAATATAAGTATATATATATACACACACACACAATCACATTTTCTCCATAACAGACACTTGAGTTGTTTCCATGACTTGACTATATGAAGACGGCAATGACCATGGGGTAGAGATATCTCTTCAAGATAGTGAGTTCATTTCCTTTGGATAAAAACCCAGAAGTGGGATTGTTGGGTCACAGGGTAGCTCTACTTGTAATTTCTTGAGGAACCTCCGTACTGCTCTGCACAGTGGCTGCACGAGTTGGGATTCCCACCAACAACGCGTGAGAGTTCCCTTTCTTCCACGTCCTCACCAGCTTCTGTCATCTCTTGTCTTTTTAATCGTAACCATCCTAACAGGTGTGAAGTGATGGCTCTGTGTGGTTTTCACGTGCATCCCGCTGCTGATTACTCATGTCGAGTACCTTCCCATGTCCCTGTTGGCCATTTGTCTGTCTTCTTTGGGAAAACGTCTATTTGGATCCTTTTTTAGTTGGGTTATTTGGTTTTCTGCTGTTTGAGTCCCTTGTACATTGTAGATATTAACCCTTATCAGATCTGTGGCTTGCAACTATTTTCTCCCATTCCATAGTTGCCTTTTCATTTTGTTAATGGTTTCCTTTGCTGTGCAAAAGCTTTTTATTTTGGTGTGGTTCCACTGGTGCATTTTTGCTTTTGTTGTTTTACAACTGCAAACTTTTCTGATCTCCACACCTGGTGATTTTTTTTGAGCATGTTACCCCGGCCATTCGTGTATATTTGTTTATTTGTGAGTTATATACATATGCTACTTTAAGAATATATTACTGTTTACATGCTAGAACACACGTTAATGATGGACATTTTATTGAGTTGGATTAAAGATGAAATAGATAACATTAAATTTATTTGTCTAATAATAAAATTATGTTTTTCTTATATTTAAATTATATAATAAAAACACTTTACTCTCTTTGATAAGAGCGATGTGATTGCATATGCTTCAGTACTTAAAAATATCCATTTACCATCCTGTATTGCAGTTATCCTAGGGTCTGGTTCTAAGTTCAACTTGTTTCAATAGCTGATTTTAAGGGTTGTTATTCCTGGCCCCACTTGGAGTCTTGCCCACCAAAAAATGCGAACTTGTTTTGAAAATTCACTTTGTGCTCACATTAGTAAGTCTATCTTGGATTCATGGCTACTTCGGAAGAATCTTTTAAAATGATTTACCCATTTTATATGCTTTAGTTTACCTAAAATTAGGTGCTATATTCCATAAATCCACTTACCCAGGCACATGTCCAAAACCAGGCTTGATCTTCCCCTTCAAACCTGCTCTCCCTCCTCTTCCACGGCTCAGTTCCTGACAACTCCAGCCCCCCAGGGAGTCAGGCCAGAATCCTTGGGTCTCTCCATCAGCTTCCTTTCCCTCTCTCAATGCCAGGTGGAATGCCTTAGCAAATCCTGTTAGCTCTACCTTCAGGACATTTCCAGAACCTGAGCCCTTCCTGTCACTTCTCCAGTTACTGTTCTGGTCTAAGTCACCCTCGTCTCTCACCTTTAGCTCTAACAGTGGTTTCTTAACCATCTAACCTACTTCTGTCCTTTCCCTCCACGATCTCTGCTTCACAGCAGCATGGATGAACCTTTTGAAAGTTTTGTTTTGTTTTGGAAAAAAAGGTCAAGCTTACATAAAAGCAAGAAAAAGAATAGTACAAAGAAGACATTCCCTTACCCCATAGTCCTCCGTAGCTAGTATTTTGCCCATCAGGTTATCTAGCTATCCATCCATCTAAAGGGCGTATATGGTAAACCATGACTCCAAAATGTATTCTACCGTCTTGCATGACCATAGGATAGTTATCGACCTTAGTAAATATAACATTGATACAGTAATTTTATCTAACCTACCCTCTGTCATCCTAGCTTGCCAATTGACCCCCTGATGTTCTGTAAGACACTTTATTTTCTGTAGAACAGGACCCAGCCCGAGATCAGGGTTAGGTGTAATAATCAGTTGCTGGGACTCAGGGGACTCCTTTCATTTGGAACATTTTCCATAGTCTTTGTCTTTTATGCTACTGATGTTTTTAAGAATACTAGTTCTCTTTCCGTTGTTTTTAAAACAATTTTCTCATTCAGGGTTTTTAGATGCTTCCTCACCATTAAATTCAGGTTATGAATTCCTGGCCAGAACATCACCGTGATGCTGGGTCCTTGGCAGGATACCACATCTGGAAGCTCACAAAGTTCATCTGCCCCTTGCTGGCTGCATAAACCATCATCAGCCAGTCAGAGTGTGCTCTGAATTCTCCCCGGGGCAGCGACTATTTTTTCCTGGCAATGAATAAGCAATTTTGAGTAGGTACTTTAAGACCCTGCAAATATCCTGTTCCTCACCAAAATTTCCATTTCCATTTAGCAACCATTGATGATTCTGGCCTCGGCTGATCTCTTACTGGATGACGGTAAGTGGTAACTTGCCAACCCCAGCACAGGCTATGCACTGATCGGCCAGCACATGCCGTTCTACCCCAGCGAGAGCCCGTTCTTCCCCCTCATCCATGTAGTATCAGCACGGATGAGTGGATTGCAGGTTTTCAATATTTGATAACCCATTGCTGTCTTTAATTCCTCTGATGCTCAAACTGTCCTCAGTTTACCCCGTGGAAGCCTCCTGGGTCCCTGGGCCCTTCTTTTAAAATGAGATCTCGTGTAGGTATCCCTCATGTTTTGAAAGTTCATGCAGGGCTTTTACGAAAGACCCATGTTTGTACCTGTCTTCACTGTGTCCTATGCTCTGTCCAAAAGAAACATATTTATAGTCAAGACTCCGGATCAAGCCAGCTGGTATCCAAACTGCACATCTGCTCTAGTTCAGGTCAGAGCAGGTAAACCAGGTGTCCAACCCGGGATCATATGCAGCACCAAGCATAGTATCTGCACATAGTAGGTGCTCAATAAATGTCTCCTGAATGAAGCAGCTAGAAACGTGGACTTCAGAGCTAGATGGCACTGGGCTAGAGTCTTGGCATCCTGTGAACCGGCTGTGTGGTCTTGAGCAAGTTACTTAAACTCTCTGGGCTTCAGTCACTATCTATAAAGTGGGGATAATAGCAGTTGTGAGATTAAATAAGGAAAAACAGGTTTGAACAGCACCTAGCACGGAACCCGACAAGTATTGGTTATCAATATCCGCTAGCTGGCATTCAAGAAAGAGGTGAGTTGGAGGAGTCATGCTGAAGTGGGGAGTCATTAAAGCTCACCTAACGGATCTCAGTCACCAGTCAGGCAGTCAAATAAATGTTGGCCAGCCCCAGGAAAGAAACTGCTGCCATTCAGCTGAAGCCAAAACCTTTTTCCCTAGAGTCTCCGATACACTCTGCCATGCTCTAGAACTTTCTAGATCCTTCCCCCTTTGATTCTAGGCTTGGTCTTCCTGATTCTCAGGAGTCACCCTGGTAAGAAGGAAGATGTTGCCCTGGGTGCTACACTTGGTGCTCATCCTCCTTCAGTGTCTCTGCCAAACTCTGGGGAGATGCCCTCAAATCAGAAGCAATGCTGAGCTGGGGCAGAGGGCCGGACAGGTGTGGGGACCGCTGCCTCCTTTCCTGGTCAGATGTCCAGTGTTGCCCTCTTCCTGTGACCACGCAGCTCATCTGCTGTCACCTAGAGCTCCCCCAAGGACTATCATGTCATAGCCCTGGTGGTTAACCAGCCAACAGTTCACCGTGTGGCCCCAAGAAGCAGACAAGGCTGTGTTTTGTTTGCAGTTTAGCCATTTATTAAGCCTCAGATGCTAGCGTTTGTTGGCTACTTATAAGGAAGTTAAGCAATGGTGACTTCTGTTTTCCACGTCTGAGTGGGAGTAGGAGGTCTTTGTTGAGCACAGTGTGCCTTAGCAACTGAAAGGAACTCTGAAAGGGCTCCCTTCTGGTCTATGGCTAATCCAGGTGACTTTGGGGTCCCCATTTCCTCGAGATTAGAGTGCTCGTAGCAGATGCATGCTTTATCAATTGGCTGCATGTCCTTCCTGTCCCCGGGGATTGACATGGGTGATTGCAGCTGTGACTACCGGATATAAACAGGGACTTGACAACCGCAAGCTTCCTCATCTGTTGCTGCAGCCTTTCTGCTTCCAAAGTTCAGTGGGAAAAGAAAGTGGATCTCCTAGTGCACAGCTCCATTCCTAGCCAGTTCCTGCAGGAAGGAGTCTTGCTGAAGGATGACAAGTTTGAATGGACATTGAGAACAGCAATCGGTTATCTATTCTGATCATCCATAGCATTTAGTAGTCACAGTAGGGAGGAAAAGCAGTATGTTCATTTTTTCAAATATTTATTTATTTGTTTATTTGACAGAGAGAAACACAGTGAGAGAAGGAACACAAGCAGGGGGAATGAAAGAGGGAGAAGCAGGCTTCCTGCCCAGCAGGGACCCCAATGAAGGGCTCAATCCCGGGACTCCAGGATCATGACCTGAGCCGAAGGCAGATGCCTGACCACTGAGCCTGGTTCATTTTTTATTTAACTGCTTGATTACAGAGGCCAAGATCGCATTATAAGAAGTCATCGTGTTAGAGCAGGAAGGGACCCTGGAGATCTAGTAAAGTAACCTATTTTAGGGAAACTGAGGTGCTGGAACATTAGACTTTTGTCTCAAGGTCATCACAGTGGCCAGCCATAGGGCCAAAACCAGAACCGCAATATCCTAGGTGCACATTGAAAGGATTAACCCTCATACCAGTGACATTTTCACAGCATCAGGAGAAATAAGGGCTGATTTTAGTCCTAGGATCCAATCCTACTCAGGTCTGAGCATTTCTCACACCCCAGCAACAGGCTTGTGGAGGAGATGCTAACTGTGTCCAGATCCATTCTCCCATTCTTCGGTAATAAAGTGCCAAAGGTTAGCAGGGCACAGCGCTGCTCACGGGGAAAAAAAAAATGTTACACTTCCTAGGATGCCTAACAATGAACTCATGTCTGAGTCCTGGTCAGTAGGATGTAAAGGGAAGTAGTGAGTATTTTAAAGGACCAAAGTGCACACTTTCCTCCATATCGATGACTGGAATGCTGACCTGAGGTCTGGAGCTGGAGCAGTCATCTTGGGCCATGAGGTAGAAGTCAGGTATTGAAGAGGATGGAACAACAACAGAGAATGAACCCGGTGATCTGGGCACCACCATACCAGCCCCAGGTTGCTTCTGCTTAGATGACAGAGAAATATCTTTTAGTCGTTTTAAAAGCACTCTCATTTGGGAGTTCCAATCTCAAGAAAAATAATGTAACTCTAATGCCAGCCATAAAACTATTTTGACAGTTTTTTGCAGAATTTCCTGGAAAGAAATATAAGAATTTCATTTCCCGTACCTAGTGCCTACGTAAAGAGAAGTGTCTATTTCATAGAGAAAGATGGGAGCCAAGGAAAGATCCTATCACAAAATATAGCCACTCTCTACTGATTTGACTTCATTTGGTTTTTAAGCCAGTTCTTTCTTTAAAACAAACGTTCCCTGGAAAGCCGACTCAGCGGTTCATACCTGCAAATCAGACATCCTCTACTGATTGGTAAGGAGTTTGGGGAACAGGTGTTGCTGTGTCTAGGCTTCCTGGGTTAGGCCATGTGGGACTGATGGGACGGAGGGCAGGAGACAGGACAGTGAAGCAGTGAAAAGGGAGGGAGGTGCACGGGTCCTGGCTGCTACCTTGCAGTGGGTCTACTTGGACTTGTCTTTGGGATGCTAAGACAGCACATGACCACCAGAGGGGAGCAGCGGGAGGTGAAATTCCAGGGGCCTCCACACAGGGCCACTCACCCCAAGCCCCCAGTGGAACCCGGCTTGTCCTTCCAACCTAGTCTGTCTGCTTATGTTTGTCCAAAGCTGCCCTCCTTACCAGGAGGAGTAGGAAACGAGTCACTTCCCTGAGAAGAGGAGGCTGAGCCAGCAGTTTCACAGTCATCAGTCCAGGGTTCCAGGACAATAGTCGCTCCTTCCCTCTACATCACACATACAACATTTTGTTAAAATCGACTTTACCCTGGACTGCATTTATCTTTATTTTATCTAATTACTAATTAATTAATTAATTAAGTTAGCTTTACTTTAAGTGATAAGACCTATGAAATAACGGGTTTCGTATGGCATAATTATTACATCAAAAAAATGTCTGTTTCAACAGAAAATCCTCTTGCTATTGCCAGTGGTATGCTTAGGGAAATTGCTGTATTATTTCATCGGTCTCCCCAATGACCCAACAAAGAAAGTAATATCATCCCCATTTTAAAGATGAGGAAATTGAGGCGTGGTGAAATTAAATAGCTTTCTCAAGAGTTTTCACCAGAGCTGAGATTTGAACAAGGTTTGTTTGACTTAAAAGGCTTTGTCCTTGTTCTTTTCCAGAAGGAAGGCAGCGACCTCTAAAGCTTAAGAAGAGGAGGAATAAGAGTGAAGACTCCCAGTCCCACATGAAATCCTCCTGTCAGCTCTCCCTCACTTGCTCCCATTTCTCCTTTGCCCTCAGTTTCTAAGAATGCCTTCTTCTCACCAAAACAGAACTTTCCAGAATGCATTCCCTCATAAATAAAGGCTGCCAACTCCTCATCAGGAATAAAATGTCCTTTGGAATTTTCTATCATTTCTAAAATGATAATCAAGAAATTCGCCTGTTTGTAGTTCTGGACACACCAGTAGGGAAGAAGACCTGAAGTCTCCGGAGGAGTCTCACAACATCCCTGCGGGAGGCTGTGAGCCATGTACCTGTCACACGGAGCCCAGAGGACTGCCGGGAGGAGAAACCTTCACATTTATCTAAAGGGACTGCTCATACCTCAGAATTATGGTGACAGGTGTGGTGGAAGAGAAAACCCCAGACTCTGCCACTTACCAGCTGTTGTGACCTTGGGCAAGCCACTATCCTCTCTGAGCTTCAATTTCACCCTTGATGGGAGAGGAGAACAATCCCTGTCTCTGAGGGTTATCATAGTATTAGGTGGGAAGTCTGTATCATTAGTGCTACTATCATTGTTATTATTTTAATTAACGTGAAAGTAAAAAAGGGCTTTCATGTTCAGAACACAGCTTAAAGTAAATTATAGCACTTGGGAAACATTGCCTTGTCTTCTTGGAAACTGCTCTTTAAGAAACAAAAGAAAGGAAAGGAGAGGAGAGGGGAGGGGAGAGGAGGAGAAGGAAGGGAAAGGAAAGGAAGGGAAGGAAAAGATAAGCTGAAAGAACAGTTCCTAAAGCAGAGAAAAGAAAAAGTTAAATTTTGAAGTACCGCTGACCCCAAAGTCTCACTTCAGACATTATTTCCTCTTTCCTGAACATTCTAGCCCAGTATGCATGACCTTTGCCTCTGCCCCGGGCCCCACAGAGAGAACAGGCAGGGCAGACAGGACATGACTTTGCCCAAATTACTTTCGCTTTCTCCCAACGAGGCCATGGTCACAGCCATGGAGAACCGTTTTCCATGATGCTGAGGGCATTTCTGTTTTTCTCAGTGCAAGGCAGGCAAGGCTGAAGTCAGAGAGCTAGGTGATGCAATGAATTTTCCAGCTGCCAGTGACACGAGCACCTCATCACATTTTTGTCTTCCTCTCTAACCCCAAATGTAGCAGTGTTCTCAGTAACAAAGCCATCTACTACCACCTAGGATGAGTGAAGCAACCTTTGTCTCCTACTTATCCACCATCTGACATCACAAGATGGAAGCTACGTACTGCAAGTCACAGAGAAGCAAAGATGGAGGGAAACAGGGTCCCCAACATCAGGGAGCCACATACCAGCTCTGGAAAGCTTCTGCATGATGAAATCCCTGTCCCTCTCACAACTACCACAAGCCCCATCGCTCTGTGGGAGCCTCATCTTCGGCCCACTTGCTCTATCGCCGGCAGGAACTGAAGCTCTGCAGAATTACAGATAGCCTTGGGAGAATCGTTCTCCTCACCTTGTCAATGTTTCTTTGTCATATCCTATCTTGATTCTTCTGGAGACTGGTATTCAGTCACTGGTGACTCACTCTGTAGAGTTTCATTGACCGAGGAGGAGAACATCATTCCTATTACAGCCTAAATATACATATCTAGGACCCCCCAACCCGCCACCCCCCCACCACTGAGAGGTAAACAGTTACGTCTTAAACAACTTCTCTATTTCTGAGGGTTTTATCTGTCTAATGGGCTTAGTGTTGAGGGAGTTTGGAACCGACAGACACTCATCAATGGCTGAAAGAGAAAGAAATATATGAAAAGATGTGTTAGTAATCACTTTGTACCAAACTCACATTTGTCTTCTGTCTAGAAAGCCGGTCATTGACTTTGACTGTGGTGTCATTGATGCCGTTAGAAATATTTTACCTCGGGGCGCCCGGGTGGCTCAGTTGGTTAAGCGACTGCCTTCGGCTCAGGTCATGATCCTGGAGACCCGGGATCGAGTCCCACATCGGGCTCCCTGCTCAGCGGGAAGCCTGCTTCTCCCTCTCTCATTCCCTCTGCTTGTGTTCCCTCTCTGGCTGTGTTTCTCTCTGTCAAATAAATAAATAAAATCTTTTAAAAAAAAAAGAAATATTTTACCTCTAAATGAAAATAAGGATGAACTGCCTCTGTAAAGAAGCAAAAGGTAAGAGATAATAAAAAAAAATAGAAAATTTGATACAATTCTGTTTGATGTTTGATGACATTCAGTGTCCCAGAACAGTGCTTTGGGAATAATTTCCCTTTTTCTCTTGCAGTATGACAGAGACAGAGACCATATATATGAGAATAACCTGGGTACACGTGGCAGAAAGAAGAATTTGCCAGGAATAGGGAAAGCACACATGTATAAATAAGCCGAAACATTAACTCCTGTCTATTAAGTTATAATTCCTTCTCCACTCCACATCATACCAACCAATTACTCTCCAATACGCTTCAATGTAAAGAGCATGGTAAAACTTATTTTTCAGATTTAGCTCACCTTGCCGCCAGGTCGGCCTCCTCTCGACATACCTGCCACCTGCCCCTTAGGGACCAGAAGGTTGCACTCCTCTTGATTTTTCCATAAGCTGCAGGGCCCTAGAATGATCTGATGTGAATATACAGTCTTCTCAACGTGCCTCTCTATTCCACTTTCTTTTCTTGCTTTCCTGCACCTGCTACAGTCTATCCTCCACACCTGGATACTCCCGTCCCAGGCAGTTCTGTCTGTGATTCCTCTTGCCTCCTCCATCTGATTCGGCCAGTCAGAGCATCCATGAGGCTGCATGACATGGAAGGAACAGAGGTCCCTAGAACGCCAAAATCTTGGCTTTTTACTTCCTGATTGTGTTATCTCTGTCAAGTTACTTAACATTCCTTGGGGCACCTGGGTGGCTCAGTTGTTGGGCATCTGCCTTCGGCTCAGGTCATGATCCAAGAGTCCTGGGTGCAAGTCCTGCATCGCGCTCCCCACTTGGCGGGAAGACTGCTTCTCCCTCTCTCACTCTACCTGCTTGTGTTCTCTCTCTAGCTGTGTTTCTTTCTGTCAAATAAATAAAATCTTAAAAAACCCAACTTACTTAACATTCTTGCTTCAGGAAGAAGTAGCTCTAATAGTACCTCAGAGAAATTTTGAGGCAATTCAATGAGAAAATGTACCTAACATTTATAGCACATAAAGTACATATTACACAGCAAGGTTGTTTTCTTCCCTGTCCATTCCCCCAAGCAGTCCTGGTTTAAAGGATTCTTTGTCACTGGTTACACTAAATAGTGTGGTATTCTAGTACTCAGATTTCATTCAATGTTTTCATTCATCATTCTCAGGAACACAATAACATGTCATTTTTGGCAACTGCCTCTGGGGAGGTAGTGACATCTTTTTTTAGTCATAGATCATTTTCATAACTGGCTCCTTATCTTCACAGAATACAGTGGGATCTGCTCAGCTTGAAACTGTGAGGGTCCTCAATGGTTTCATGCTTAGCTCCTGGAAGCCTCTGTTGGCCCCTGGGGACCAGAAGAGTACCAACCGAGAAGTTTCTACTTCTCTTCCACTCAGAGAGCACTGCCGAGAAAAGGTGGGAGGGCTGCCTGCTCAAGTGTGGTCTTCAAAGACAAGGTGGAAATGAAAAAGAGGTGAGACAGTGGTGTAGTAGCCTGTGAACCCGAGACATGTAGTTGTGGGGAACACTGGCCCCTAAGGAGCCATTTGCATAAACCACTTCACAGCCGGAAAATGGAACCACCTGCAAACGGAGCCTGGAAGACAGGGACCGGGTTTTCCAGTACGGCTTTTACTGTCGAGAGGATCATGCCTCATCTCAGCTCTCAGGGCAATTTGATTTGATGCTGCTCACACAGGTTTCTTTGATGAGGAAAAATCTGCAAAATCATTCATTTTCTTTTCCTTTATATCCCTGTTCCGATGAAGCCAGATGCCAGACTCAGTTGCAAAGAGGGATTAAGATAAAGTTGAAGCCTCTGTGTACAAGAGACATAAAAATGAAATTTTCTTTTTTCTTTTTTTTTTAAAGGCTTTATTTATTTATTTGACAGAGAGAAACACAGTGAGAGAGGGAACACAAGCAGGGGGAGTGAGAGAGGGAGAAGCAGGCCTCCTGCCAAGCAGGGAGCCTGATGTGGGGCTCAAACCCGGGTCTCTGGGATCATGACCTGAGCCGAAGGCAGTCACTTAACCAACTGAGCC